>CAICTM010001970.1:0-20000 GCA_903772945.1 Seminavis robusta
CAGTTGTTGTTGTGAGAAGAGGCCATGCCATCACTTACCTCTATCGCCATAACATCATACGTGTGCCCATGTTTACTGCACACCGTTTCATTGTTGCCATGTTGACCCGATGCAGACCAAGTCGGAGGCTCACTTGCCCTTAGATTCACTTTTCCAGAAGATTGGAATAACAAGAGTTTTGATCCCAGACAACGCGAAGAAGCTTACCATGCGATCGGATATGATTGGAGTTGGTCGACACGCATAAATCGCCGCACAGACGAGTCCAGATAGCGATCGTGCCCTAATCCATCCGTGAAGGCTTACACACCCAACACAGAACTTCGCCGGAAGACCTAATCCTGAGAGCTGAGAGCCAACCTATACAGAAGAACAATAACGCTACTACTGATTTAGCCTTTCGGAATGACCTTTGGGAATGTGTTTCTGTCGTCTCCGGGCTGACTCGCAGTCATACCGCATTACCGATCTGAGAGTTGGATGGTCAAGTTCCCGCTACTCTTTGGACAGGGGACACTGCTGACATCTCAAATATTTGTGAGTTTGGATGGTATGATTGGGGTTGGTACCTTTCTCCTGAGCGACAGGGCGAGTCAATGGAAATGAAGCGCCTTGGTCGCTACAGTGGCCCCAGCACTGACATTGGGGACGCCATGTGCGCCCGAATCCTCACCGAGAATGGCCAGTTGGTCTCTAGGAAATCTGTCATCCCCTTATCAGACCAGGAGAAGCTGAGCCCGTTGATTGAATCCAAGAAGGCTAGCATTCACAGAATCCTTGAAGAAGTCCCTTGGCAAGCTTTATGTTTTGCCCAGCAGTGATGATGCTGAATCTCGTCAGGATGAAGAAGATACCAGAGTATTATGAGCGCAATATCGATGATAGTGACCCAGCTCCTCTGCCACAGAAGATTTGTCAGAAGCAGATGTAGATGCAACTATAGGCCTTGCGGCCAAAGTACATTTCAATCGTGTTTGTTGATCCCACTATGGAGCACCAAGAGTGTCTTATGGCACAGTACCAAGCCGCAAGCAGGAACTCAGATGAAAACTGATTGCGTCTTTCGATATTCTAATCCAATTGCCTTGATACTTCCCTTTTTGAGGTGGAGTTGACAGGGCCTGAGACCGAGGCCACCTATCTTTTCGGCAACATCATTGCAGAGTCTATCTATGCTCAGTGGACTGATGACGGCTACATTTGTTTGAATTGGCGGATAACTGGACCATGCGAAAGACGGACACGCTGTTTCAGGGACGACGCCTACATCTATCGAATGGCAGGAAGACTTTGCGACTGACCACCAAAGGGTGGAAACTTTTGTGTCAGTGGAAGATGGGCAACACCTCATGGCAGTCCCTTAAGGAAATGAAAGATGGTTACCTGATCCAGACGGCAGAGTATGCACAGAACAATGGCTTGAGTCAGAGCCAGCTTTCTCTTGTGGGTCCCTTACACCCTCAAGAAGCGGAATCGGATTATCTCTGCTGTTTGCGAAGCGTTACTTTCGCAAGGAACAGAAATATGGGGTTGAGCTTCCCAAAACGGTGGAGCATGCCCTTGAGATTGACAAGGAGACTGGTACAACCTTTTGGCATGATGCCATTAAGAAAAGAGATGGCAGCCGTCGGCAAAGCTTTTGAAATCCTGGACGAGGATGCCCCTGACCCCGTCGGACACACTCACATTCGTTGTCACATGGTCTTTGATGTTAAAAGCGACTTTACAAGGAAGGCACGTCTGGTGCTGGGGGGCATATGACCGAATCCACCTTCGTCCATTACCTACGCCAGCGTTGTCAGTCGAGAGAGTGTACGACTGGCCTTCTTGATCGCAGCACTGAACGATCTGGACATATTGTGCCGCTGATATTGGCAACCATATTTGAATGCCCCAGTTCGAGAGAAGATCTTTATCACATGCGGTAAGGAATTTGGCCCATTTGAGGGACGCAAACAAAGGTCGTCAAGGCCCTGTATGGCCTCAAATCAAGTGGAGCAGCATGGAGGGCCCACTTAGCTGATGTTCTGCGAGACAACCTGGGGGTTCACCTCTTGTAAGGCAGACAATGATGTCTGGTTTCGTGCCGCCACCAGGCCTGATGGAAGGGAATACTATGAGTATATCTTGGTATACACAGACGATCTCCTTTGCCTGTCAACTAACCCAAATACCTTACTCTGCTACCTGGATCAGCATTTCCTGCTGAAGCCAGGATCCCTGGGAAAGCCAACTCAGTATCTTGGAGCTTCAGTCAAGGAGTACAATGTCCCTGGCGTTGACAAACCATGTTGGTCAATGGGATCTGAACAGTATGTCAAGGAGGCTGTCAGAAATGTGGAGACATGGCTCGAGCAACGTGGGAAGACGCTCAAGTCAAAAGCAACTTCAGTGTTACCGAGCAATTACACCCCGGAGTTGGATGTTTCAAACCTTTGTGATGACGAGTGGACAAATACTTTCAACAGCAGATTGGAGTGCTACGATGGGCCGTGGAACTCGGGAGAATTGACATCTGCACCGAGGTTCAATCATGGCTTCATACTGTGCAGCCCCACGAGTTGGCACCTGGACGCTGTGTTTCATATCTTGGCATATCTCAAGCAGCACAGTCGTTCTCACCTTGTTTTTGATCCTTCCTATGTGAATCATGTGGAACCAGAGCGACCTGACTGGAGTGATTTCTATGCCGATGCGAAAGAGCTTTTGCCTCCAGACATGCCGAAGCCTCTCGGCAAACCAATCCAAATCACCATGTTTGTGGATTCTGACCATGCTGGGGACAAGGTGACACGTCGTTCGCGTACTGGTGTACTCGTCTTTGCTAACATGTCTCCAATTATTTGGTATAGCAAGAAGCAGGGCTCCATTGAAACTTCCTCCTTTGGATCTGAGTTCGCGGCGATGAAGGTTGGCATCGAGATTGTGGAGGGCTGCGGTACAAGCTCAGGATGATGGGAGTCCCACTCGATGGCCCAGCCCATGTCAAGGCGGACAACATGTCCGTGATCAAGAACTCGAGCATCCCGGAGTCTACTTTGAAGAAAAAGAGCAACTCGGTCGCATACCACTATGTCGTGAAAGAGTCGCTGCAGGCATGGCAAACATCACATATGAGAATACAGAGAGCAATTTGGCCGATATGTTGACGAAGATCCAGAACGGGCCTGTGAGACAGCGACTGGTTTCGAAAGTCCTATACTAACAATCTGCAAAAAGGCAACATGACCATAGGGTGGGCCGTTTGGTGAACGGCAGGTCTGAGCCTCCAAGGGACCATGCCCCAAGGGTACATCCTGTTTCAGACTTCCGAAGTCTGTTTTCCCATGTCAAGTGCAATCTAGCGTGAGATAGATCCCCCTCTAGCTTGAGGGGACCGAAAATGACCTGTGGTAGCGATTTATGACTATCCAGTTACCAGATTACTAAAATCAACCACAACCACAACAACCAAGTAGTAAACACACACGCAACTCTATAGCAACCTCTTTATCACCACCATCAGCCTTTTTCGAAAATGAGCTTAACGTATCTATTTAGTATTTGTTATTATCTGCTGAAGCAGATGAGAACCATGAACGTCATGAAGACAACCACCACCACTACAACGAAGACACTGTTTCGATGCTTGTTGTTAGCATCTATCTTGGGAGTGACCAATGGCTGGAGTACATTCGGCAGTAAGGCTCGTTCCGAAACCGAACTTGCCTTTTTACAAGGAGCCAGCCCCGAGGAAGCCGCAGTTGCGAGACACGAACCGGTCATTGTGCACACGGATACGGACGAAGCGGAGCGTTTCTGGGCCGATGCACATGTCGAGTGGACCATGATGAATACCGTCAAGAATGACCATCCATTTGTCGGTCCACCCTTTGACCTCGAAGGACGGCGTACCACAACACCACACGCCGCATCCGCAAGAATGAGAACACCTCGGGAATCCCATTTCTTGTTCACGGCCATGGACTCTTCCAAGAAACTGATTGTCCAAAAGAAAGACGAAGACGAGTGTATGGGTCGTTGGAGCGCGTGGGACTAGTTAGTTAGTTGGCTATCTACAATCTGGCTAACTTCCAACCCAGGCAGCTATGCTTATCCATCAACCGATCTTTCAAGCAACGGAAAGGCACAAGCTATATAGTTGAGAACTGCATTACAATACGAAATCTACACTACATTATTTCTAGCAGCACGAAAGGACTGGAACCTTCGAAACACAATGAATGGAATGAAGGAATGCACGGATACACACAAGAAAGCCTCCTGTCCTGGATGGCAGCCAGCAAGATGGTCACAACAAAACAGGACCGCCGACTCAAAGGTGGACTCTATAGGATTCGATTCCATTCGATTGAACCATTCGCTATAATACATATTTTATGCATAAGACCTCACCAAATAGCTCTTCATTTGGAATTAGCTAGCTAGCTAGCTAGTTTGGCTTTAGCAATATTCGACTGTAAGGTCCCAAGACTGTTGTCCGCCGTCTTGGAGACTCCATTGACAAGATCGCTCACTGCCGAGAAGGTTTGCTTGCGAGAAAGGACTTCTTATGATTGACGAGCATGCAGGATCTTTGCGGCTTGCTTTGATGCCATGTCCACCGGTGACTTGGACCAAGCTGGTGCTGCTTTTGCTTTCGAAAGAAAGCACTCCGTGTGTGCACTGTGGGTGAATTGGCGGGGCTGTATCACATGTACCGTATCATGATACATGCAGTTGGAAAGGAGCTCGCCACCTTGACCCACCGCTGGTGTCGTACGGTAAACCGATTTATCTCAAGGTTTCCAAGCCCTGGGATAACTGTGGTGCCCTCCATCTCTTCCGCTAGTCTTGCTCCTTTGCTCCTTCCTGCACTCCTGCTGCCTTCGCCCCTTTCCTTGGCTTCCATGTTGCCCTGCTTGCGCACTTGATTGCTTGCCTTGCGTTCCTGCATCGTGCCTCGCGCTCTGTCCCCATCCTCATCTTAGCTCTCTCTAATCCATAGTAAACCCCTCATTGAAAATTTATCTTAAGTGTGAGTGAGGAGTGTACCAGTACTCCATTTTTCAGTATTCGCTCGTCACCTCCAACAACCTCACTCTGATCACCACTTCATCACCATGACACGGCGGTTAACACAATACTTTGTTATAGAGTAGAGGTGCCCAGCATCACTCTCTGTTAGTGTAAGAATCGAAAAAGAGGCGACAGTCAACAGTGTTGTCTCTGAGTGGTCACCTATGAGAAACCGCCTCATCATGGTCGTCGTTTCGATTAATCTGTTGCGTCTACCGGTAACCACTCATGCTGCTGTGAGAAATACTCGTCGTACCCGTCGAGACTGTCTCCCTCTTGCGGTCTGAGTAAAACACCACTGCTCCGCTCGAACGACAGATCTTCTGGACTGGACCTACCGGCTCTACCTGCACCGTCGTTTGCTGAGCATGCCTTCTACCAACTGTCGCCATCTACCACCGCCGCGCCTCCCCATGCAGTTCCCGTAAGTTTCCCCTTGTTGCCGTATTTTTGCGTCGTCTACTGCTGTTTGATCTGGAACTGTGCGTCGGAGAGAGGCAATAATGCCTTTATTCTGTCAGCAGTGATGGTGCTCCCTTCCTAGGTCAATTGTTTGGCCTCCAGTTCTTTCAACCGAGGACTGTATTCATTTTCTTCTGCTTGTCGGAGAGGCCTTCAAGTGTGTCACCACGAGCAGTCAAATCTGCTGTAAGAGGAGCAATATTCTCCTTGCCAGTTATCTTTCCAAACACAAGATTGCCGCTGTTTGGATCTGGTTGGCTTCCCGGTTCTTGGGCATGGTCTTCAATGCATCATCTTGAACTCCCTCTACACGGAAGTGTTCTTTCTTTAAAGCCTTGTTGATCTCCTTGATTGTGTCAATGCAGGTAGGCACAGTCCAGCAAGCCCGCTGTTTGTTCCTTGTTCTTCATGTCAGCAAGCTTACCAAAGCTGTGGCCGTCGGCGCTCCTGTTGATTGCATAAGCAGTACGTATTGGCTCACTTCGATCCGCCTTGGATACAATGTCGGCTTCCTTGACACCGGCTTCCACGAATTGAGTCGAGTCTGAGAGGCAACGGCAAGATACTTGGCTTTCAGCTCCTCTTTCAGTACATCAGGAGTGTAATAATCTCGGAAGTCAATCAACCAATCCCAAAGCTCGTCAGCAATATCTGCAACACTGTCTTGGATGAAAGAATAAAGCATCTTCAAATCAATCAAACGTTGCTTCGTGCTTCGTGCACTTCACTGTGGTAGACAGCTGGTTGGAACACTGGATCGTATTCTTCTTGAGGATGACAGCAGCAACCACACGACCAATCAGATCCTCAGCCATCAATGCCAACGGTAGCATATCCGGTTGTAGCCATCGACTGACATGTTCAATCATTCGATTCTGTTACCATCAGAATGAAAGTGCTAGTCTACTAGCTTTGTTCTCTGATCACATCAGCTGTCGTTGGCTGCTACCGTACCGGTAGCTATTAATAGTGTAGTTCTGTCGGACCTTCCAAAAGTGCACACGACTGCAGCTATAGTCACCACAAAGTAAGTAGAACTACTTGCACAAGAATACAAGATCGGCTATGGTACTGATAGTTACTACCGGTACAGTAGTTTAAGAATCATGACTGAGAAAGTAGGATCCATCTTCTCCAAAGTCAATAAAGTGTAGAAAATTTCCCGCTTGCAATATTTCCTGTGTAACGGCATCGAGATCTTCACTGATTCCACCCCACCACATGCGTCCATTTTCGGCTCGGACAAACCATTCTCCGTGCGGGCCTAGATTGACACAGACCAAATCGGCCTTGTCGCGTCGTTCTCCCAGTTTATCGGCTAGTGCGGATGGAATGGATCGTCCGTGAAATTTCCACGATCCATCGGCAAAAACGACAAAAAAGGTATCGTAGGAATTGCCAAACGCGACCGATCGGGGTGCTTGACGACAGCCTTTCAATACTTTATCGAGTGCTTTGGGACCTTTCCAATCAAACGTGTCGTCTTTGAACGCCACAAAATAGCGATCGCGGGTTCCCAACGAGACATAGGAAGGACGTGCCGAAATGGGTGAATTGCGGAGTAATTTGAGTTTTTGATACAAATGTTTGGGAATGTTGGGTGTGTAGGCAACGCCGCCATTGCCATACAAGAATATAGTGCCTTTTCCATTGGTAGCGACACCACGCACTAGCTTATTCATGCGACTAATATCTTGTAGACACTGTTCGACATGTTTCATGGCCGAGACGGGAAGTGAGAATTGGAATTCCATTCCTTCTTCTTCACTGGCATCATCGTCGTCGTCTTCTTCTTCTTCCTCGTCATCTTGTGTGGTGGAATCGTCTTCTCGACTGCCATGATTGTTGTTACTGGAAGAAGCAGCTACGGATGTTCGTGGCTTTTGCTGCTGTTGTTGTTGTTGCTGCTGCTGTAATTTCTTGTGTTGTTCTTCTCGTTCTTCCAACGCCACCAAATGGCTTTCCAATTTTTCTTTCTCGCCATGTAAAATACAGAGTCCCACTTCGGCCAATTCAATATCATCTTTGAGAGACGTGGTCTTGGTCGGTGAAGGTGCATTCGTATTAGTGCTTGTGTTGTCGTGAACACCAACCAATGTTTCGTCAATTTCGGTGGGGGCTGGTGGATGGCGTAAGAGGCGTTCAATGACATCCAACGACGTGACATTGCGGCGAAAGGATTCTCGTGGCACGCCTTGAAAGACCCGACACGTCGAGACAGTGCCAGTATCGACAAAGATGTTGACCCGGGCCAATCCTTCCGTACTACTCGCATTATTGTGGAGACCCACTAGAAAGGAGACAATGTGTTCGGCGTGGGATGGTAGTGCTTGGACACCCGCTAGAGACTTGGCGCGGCGTCGAATCGCTGTCGGATCCAAGTTCCATTCTTGATGATGATGACTACTGTGATGATGGTGACTTTGATGGCCAGCCGCACTGGCAGTGATGGTCGGCATCGTCTAAGAGACAACAGTAGAAGATGGTGCTGCACCGACTTCGATTTGAATGATCGATTGATGATGTGCAACCGAAGGCTGAAACGATAAGCCAGTGAATTGGTTTAATTATTCCTGCAAGGTGCAAATAATGAGATGCTGTCACGAAAAGATTTAAGAACTATCTGGCCTCAACGGCTCTCTGATGTTTCTGACGTCTGGGCTTCCGAACGATCGGATTTTATTTGTTGTTTCGTGCTTCTATTTTTCGATACTTTACTCTGATCAAGATGATGTGACCTCTCCTCTTTGCAGCGACTACCATACTTCTTTTGAAGAAGGCTCCACCATGACAGGCTCCTCTTGTTTGGATTGACTGGCTGGAATCAGCGGCAGCCGTAGCGAGATGCTTCCGTTCAAGGACTTCTTTCTTCTTTTGTGCGACGCATCTTCCACACTGCGACACCTCCTTTCTCTCTAAAAGAGCGGCATGACATGACACAAAGCCTCTGCTATCATATGATGCCAATGGAGACATCTACATGCACCATGGGAGAGTGCTTGGAAGTAGCCTCCGACATCCACCACCAGTCGATCGTACCTTTTGCCGACGGCTGTTTTCCGTTTGAAACGAAAACGGAAATTCCATGACGCGCTCCTTTTTCCATTTTGATGTTGACACCTTGCCGATTTTGATGTTGACATGAAATGAAACCGCCGTTTGGCTGAATTGCATGAAACGACGGTTGCCTCTCTCTCAAAACACAATCACAACTTCTTCCAACATGCATGACGATGACACCTTTCCCGGTGCTGCTTTTGCGGCTGTCCCTTCGGGGGCCCGTGGTTCCTTCGGGTGCATTTTATGAGTCCTTGTCCTGCCCGTCGACCCGCTGGGAAAGGTGTCATCTTGCGGTGGTTCCAGCTAGAGATGGATCGTCCTCGTACAAGGTAACGGTCGGTTCCACTGTCATTGTGGCGTTGCTTGTTTGGTTGGTTCACGGTCTTCGACCGATCGTTGCAGCCTCATCCTCTTTAGTTCCCAACGTAGCTCGCCTCCATGGTTTGTCCTCGATCGTTGACAACGAAATGTGAGCGTCAAGGAGCCAACCAACAAACTGACGACCGACCAACCCAGAGCACAAACCCAACCCAAACCAACCAACAACAAACAGGTACGATCCGCTAGCGAACGGCATGCATGCATGCCATTAGTAGTTCTTTGCTCCTTGCGAGTCAACATAAACGGCGTTGGAAGTGGAGGGGGTGGAAACTTTACAAAGCCTATCCTTCTTCACTTCGCTGAACCAAAGTGGCATGCATGCATGCGCCTTGCTTTTGCTTTTGTTCTCAGCTCAAGTCTAACCTCTTTCTTGTTCCATTCTGCCTTTTCTTCTTAGAGACAAACAACGACAAGTCGAGATCAGCCGTCTTCGTCTTCTTAGACAACGTCCCAGTCTCTTCTTCCTGTTGGTTCTCTGGGTTGGTCGGTCGGCAATCAAATCGGAAAGTCTCTTGGGAGGTTTCAATTTCGACATGATTATCCAAGTGTTCTACAACCTTGTTCCTTGGTGGTTCCTGTGGTGGTTCCTGCTGCTGCGTGCTGATGTTGGTGGTCCCTGTGGTGGTCTGCTGCTGCTGATGTTGGTGGTCCCTGTGGTGGTTCCTGTGGTTTGTTTGGTTGGTTGCCTAGTGCTCCATTGCCTAGTGCTTGGGATTGGCTGGGAGCAGGGATGTGGTAGTGATTGTTGCAGGCTGCTCCGAGTGCTTCTTTAAAGGCACTGACATGAAGAAGTAATTCTCGCTCGGATTGGATTTGTACTGGAGAAGCATTCGGAGCAGCCAAAGTTTCACTGCTACCTGTCTCTTGGTCTCTTGGTGGTTCCTTCCCGTGGTTCCTTCCTGTGATGTCATGCCAGAACCTTAGACCACAGTCTCAACCTCATTTTTATATCTGAGCAGTGCTGGTTGTTTGACGGTCCATCCTTGGTCTCCCTGGTTTGGCTACTCCTTTTGTCAATCTCCTTGACTCCTTTGGCATTCTCCCTGGCTAACAATGCGTCTGCTTCGAGGTACTGCATGCAATAGCACCAGTCGGGCAGCTGATCGAGTCAAACAGCAACCTGCAACCATATGAAAGCTGGGCGATCTTCAAGGAGAGCCCAGCGGAAATTTGGCCAGGCAGCAGTGTCGGTTTGGTCGGTTGGTTGAAGACGAAGACCCACTCCAGCATGCAATAGCACCAGTCGGGCAGCTGATCGAGTCAAACAGCAACCTGCAACCATATGAAAGCTGGGCGATCTTCAAGGAGAGCCCAGCGAAATTTGGCCAGGCAGCAGTGTCGGTTTGGTCGTTTGGTTGAAGACGAAGACGAAGACCCACTCCAGCATGCAATAGCACCAGTCGGTCAGCTGATCGAGTCAAACAGCAACCTGCAACCATATGAAAGCTGGGCGATCTTCAAGGAGAGCCCAGCGGAAATTTGGCCAGGCAGCAGTGTCGGTTTGGTCGTTTGGTTGAAGACGAAGACGAAGACCACTCCAGCATGCAATAGCACCAGTCGGGCAGCTGATCGAGTCAAACAGCAACCTGCAACCTATGAAAGCTGGGCGATCTTCAAGGAGAGCCCAGCGGAAATTTGGCAGGCAGCAGTGTCGGTTTGGTCGTTTGGTTGAAGACGAAGACGAAGACCCACTCCAGCATGCAATAGCACCAGTCGGGCAGCTGATCGAGTCAAACAGGTACGGTACACCTGCGTTTTTCACATGCAAAAGCGTGTCACCTTTGTTCTTTACTCTTGCGAGTCAGCATTCGTGTTGGAAGCTTCCAGGGGCACTCGAGAGTGTGTCCTGATTGTCTTCGCTGAACAAAAGTGGCATGCATGCATGCAGCCTTTTGCACTTTTGCTCTTGATTCAAGTCTAACCTTCTGTCCTCCATTCTGCGTTTCTCTTAGACAAACAAGACCCCGTCGATCCGTCCTTTCTGAAACAGAAATTGGAACCCAAAAACTACACGGCCTTGCGAGTACGTGTTGCGGGTCTCTTCCTTTTTTACAATCCATCGACGAGAATGATGATGTGTTCAGTGAAGATGGGAAACCTGCAACCATATGAAAGCTGGGCGATCTTCAAGGAGAGCCCAGCGGACGTTTGGCCAGGCAGCAGTGTCGGTTTGGTCGTTTGTTGAAGACGAAGACGAAGACCCACTCCAGCATGCAATAGCACCAGTCGGTCAGCTGATCGAGTCAAACAGCAACCTGCAACCATATGAAAGCTGGGCGATCTTCAAGGAGAGCCCAGCGGGAAATTTGGCCAGGCAGCAGTGTCGGTTTGGTCGTTTGGTTGAAGACGAAGACCCACTCCAGCATGCAATAGCACCAGTCGGGCAGCTGATCGAGTCAAACAGGTACGGTACACCTGCGTTTTTCACATGCAAAAGCGTGTCACCTTTGTTCTTTACTCTTGCGAGTCAGCATTCGTGTTGGAAGCTTCCAGGGGCACTCGAGAGTGTGTTCCTGATTGTCTTCGCTGAACAAAAGTGGCATGCATGCATGCAGCCTTTTGCACTTTTGCTCTTGATTCAAGTCTAACCTTCTGTCCTCCATTCTGCGTTTCTCTTAGACAAACAAGACCCGTCGATCCGTCCTTTCTGAAACAGAAATTGGAACCCAAAAACTCACGGCCTTGCGAGTACGTGTTGCGGGTCTCTCCTTTTTTACAATCCATCGACGAGAATGATGATGTGTTCAGTGAAGATGGGAAACCTGCAACCATATGAAAGCTGGGCGATCTTCAAGGAGAGCCCAGCGGAAATTTGGCCAGGCAGTAGCAAAAGGCAGTGCTTCCTTCAATCCCCCTGTGCTGCTACCTGTGTCTTGGTCTCTTGGTGGTGACTTCTTGGATTGCTTGGGATTGGCTGGGAGCAGGGATGTGGTAGTGATTGTTGCAGGCTGCTCCGAGTGCTTCTTTAAAGGCGCTGACATGAAGAAGTAATTCTCGCTCGGATTGGATTTGTACTGGAGAAGCATTCGGAGCAGCCAAAGTTTCACCGCTACCTGTCTCTTGGTCTCTTGATGGTTCCTTCCTGTGATGTCTTTTGCAGCCAGCGTTAGTCTAGCTAGCCCTCGCTTGCCATCTGTGTGTCCGGCATGCCACCTTCAGAGTTTGTCCACCCCTTTCTTGCAGATGTCTACGAACAAGGGGAGATGCCGGCACAGTGCTTCCATCTTGTTGGTTCTCTGGGTTGGTGCCAGTCGTTTGGCTCTTTGCTGTTGGTTGGTTGATCGGTTTGGCTGCTTCCTTTTCTCCGTACCTGTAACCCTTGGATTTGGCTGGCTGGTTGTGGCGTTGAGTCAAGTCAAGTCCCCTCCTCTTAGCTAGTAGCTTAATCTCACACATCTTGTCTCTTTGCCCCGCCGAAGCCCAACAACTTCTTGGTGGGCGGTTGCGGCACCAAAGTCCACCCCCCTGTGCTGCTACCTGTCTCTTGGTCTCTTGGTGGTGACTTCTTGGGTTGCTTGGGATTGGCTGGGAGCAGGGATGTGGTAGTGATTGTTGCATGCTGCTCCGAGTGCTTCTTTAAAGGCACTGACATGAAGAAGTAATTCTCGCTCGGATTGGATTTGTACTGGAGAAGCATTCGGAGCAGCCAAAGTTTCACTGCTACCTGTCTCTTGGTCTCTTGGTGGTTCCTTCCCGTGGTTCCTTCCTGTGATGTCATGCCAGAACCTTAGACCACAGTCTCAACCTCATTTTTTATATCTGAGCAGTGCTGGTTGTTTGACGGTCCATCCTTGGTCTCCCTGGTTTGGCTACTCCTTTTGTCAATCTCCCTGGCTCCTTTGGCATTCTCTCTGGCTGACAATGCGTCTGCTTCGAGGTACTGCTGATGCATCGACCACTCTTCACCCTAGTGGCAGCTCTACGATTCTTGGAGCTGACGACACTCTTGACTATGCGTCTGCTTCGAGGTTCTGCCAACGACACTGTGGATCTACCGGCCGCTAGCGGGAACTCTATTATTGGGACCGGATGCCACCATCCAGTTGCTTTGTTTGGTCCAGCCCCCGATGCCTCTCCTTCTCACACTGTTGGTGGTCCCTGTTGTTTGTTTGTTCGGTTGGCTGGTTGCCTAGTGATCCAACAGGCCAGTTGGCTCACCTAGCCTTGTCTCTGTTGGTGGTTCCTGGTGGTTTGTTTGTTTGGTTGCCTAGCCTTGTCCCTGTTTGTGGTTCCTGTGGTTTGGTTGGTTGGTCGCCTAGTGCTCCATTGACTAGTGCTCTATGGCCCTTGGATTTGATCGAAAGTCTCTTAGGAGGTTCCAATTTCGACATGATGATCCAAGAGTTCTACAACCTTGTCCCTGTTGGTGGTCCCTGTGGTGGTTCCTGCTGCTGCTTGCTGATGTTGGTGGTCCCTGTGGTGGTTCCTACTGCTTGCTGATGTTGGTGGTTTCTGTGGTGGTTCCTGTGGTTGGTTTGGTTGGTTGGTCGCCTGGTGCTCCATTGCCTAGTGCTTGGGATTGGCTGGGAGCAGGGATGTGGTAGTGATTGTTGCAGGCTGCTCCGAGTGCTTCTTTAAAGGCACTGACATGAAGAAGTAATTCTCGCTCGGATTGGATTTGTACTAGAGAAGCATTCGGAGCAGCCAAAGTTTCACTGCTACCTGTCTCTTGGTCTCTTGGTGGTTCCTTCCCGTGGTTCCTTCCTGTGATGTCATGCCAGAACCTTAGACCACAGTCTCAACCTCATTTTTTATATCTGAGCAGTGCTGGTTGTTTGACGGTCCATCCTTGGTCTCCCTGGTTTGGCTACTCCTTTTGTCAATCTCCTTGACTCCTTTGGCATTCTCCCTGGCTAACAATGCGTCTGCTTCGAGGTACTGCTGATGCATCGACCACTCTTCACCCTAGTGGCAGCTCTACGATTCTTGGAGCTGACGACACTCTTGACTATGCGTCTGCTTCGAGGTTCTGCCAACGACACTGTGGATCTACCGGCCGCTAGCGGGAACTCTATTATTGTGCACTACGCTAAAAGCTAGTGTAAAGATCTTTGGAGTGTTTTGTGTTTGAGAGAATGAAAGTTATGGGAGGATTAGAAAACTATGAAAACTAATCAACGAGAGAGATTCACAATCAAAGGATCGTAGATCTGAACTCCCGCGGGAGACTGTAGAGTGTGATAGAGTAGGTTGCGGTAGCAATCCTACTCACTCCACGATCCAAAAACGGAACGCGTGGAAGATTCGTCTAGCATTTATTTAGTAGCGTGGAATCTCTCCACGCCAGCTAAATATCTAGCGCGATGTTTCACCATCGACCTAGTATGACTAGCGGTCATGAGAACCCTGTCTCAATGACTATTCACGAAAGACTCAGTCATGAGTCGAACTCAAACCCTATCTAGGATCGAGTCGCGAATAAGGCTAAGAGCCGTGTATTGCATTCGCCCCCTGACAAGGGTCACGGAAGGCACGACATCAGTCGGACAAGGAGAACATATGAATTAAAGTGCGGGGCACTCTCCGGAGATTGGATGTAGACATGTGCGTCGCACGATGGCAATCCTACAAGGGGATCAGGCCTTGTATGGGTGTAAATACCTTATGTTCCAAGTCTGGTAGACTGTGCCGCTACTGGCGGTAGCATGTCGGAGCCGTACAGTGCCATTGTTATTGACTCGGTCTGTGTGGTAAGGACCTTTGTGCTTTGGCTGACCGTACTAGCGGTTCTGATACTGATGAATCATCATAGTATCGTTGACATTGTGTTGATGAGGGACACGTGTCGCGTTCTCCCTATCGTTGTTTTTCTGGATAAGTCGTTGGCGACGTTCCTTGATGTATTTCCAGTTTGCTTCGAAACGGATGTTGTGAATCTTGTCACGATTGACGCGCGTGAACTTGCGACGAAGTCCATGTTCATCCCGGAGAGTCTTCTCGACCTCTGCGCGGGACTCACGTTCTCTGTCCATGACAACCTCGGCCGGTCATGGATACTGGGTAACCCACGTCTGTTTTAGAACGATGGTTACTTCGTCTGCTGTCTTGGAGCAGACGAAGTTCCTTCCTGTTGGTAGGAGGAGCGATAGCTGGATCGCATCTATTGTCCTTTAGTTAAAGGTTGGATTTCACTTTTTCACGGGAAGCCGAAAACCGAAGCGCTTCCCCTCTGGATCTGTCACTACAAGAACAACAACACTAATAGCAACAAACACAACCAATCGGTCATACCTATACCATTACACTACCTATTAGCACCATTACAAGCATTGAAACGAAGCAAAAGGACCTCAGGAAGCCTGTTTTCTGTTATCTTGTTGAAGAGTACTGTTTTACTATAGGATTCAACTCAACGTCATCACGGAAAACATACATCCTTTTTTCCTCTCTTTACAACCTATTCAAGCTGAAAAGGATCGATACCTCCTATCTCCTATCAAGCGCACCTCCTCTATCAAGCGACTATCAACGCGGCGTTCTCCGGTCCAGATTAGAAAGCCATCCCAATTGAAATCCTACGAGATCGGGCGGGTTTTCTATTCTCGACCGCCGATGGCCAAGTTGGAAGAATTGAACACAAGAAGACGTCACCGGCTTTCAGTAGACTCAGCAGTGCAAGTTTCCTCCATACCCTGCAGTGAACTGACATTGCTCTTACTACCGACGGTCCAAGAAATCCCATTGTCGGCCGATCCTCTTCTTCGAACGATCGATCCTCCTCTTCCACCAACAACAACAGGCTCGGTTAACCTTACCCCTAAGGCAACCGGTGACGTTGATTCGAATCGAATCCTCTGAATCGAATCGAATCGACCTGCCGAATCGATCCAAGACTCGCTCCCGTGAATTGACACGTACCTCTTCCCGCGAACGTACCTCTTCCTCCGTACGGATCGAACGATAGCCTCCTACTATCAAGAAGGACTCACGAGATACCTGCAGTGACCACCGAGAAGAGAATTACACCTGTATTCTTACTTTCTCACCGGCCACTAGTGGTTTCTCCCGACGTCCTCGTTGGACCTGATCCTACTGATCCAACCAGTCCTATCCCTATACAGACTGATTGACTGATCGACACCTGCTGTTACAACCCTCCATTGATATCTAACTCCTCCCCAAGAGGAACAACAAACAACAACAGAGTTCCTGTAAGGACTTGAGTTCAAGAGTACACCGGCTGCATAGAGCCCTCTGCAGTCAGTCGTCCTCCTCAAACTTTATCACCAGGCTTGGCTGCACTCTCATCGTTCAACAGCCCCTCCCTGGGGAAACCATTGGATTCTGCGACAAGCATGGAATCTCCGAAGACTTTGACAAGGGCGGTGATTCCAAGCAAGCTCTTCGAAGAAGAACAACAGCAAGAAGTACAAGTCTACTCACAACAACGACCACTCTTCAAGAACGAAGAAAATGGTGCGACTACCACGAGTCCAGCACTCACACACACTGCTGACTGCATGACTACTGGAAGAAAGCATCAAAGGCCAAGTCTCATGTCCTGTCTGACAACGATAACAAGCCAGCGTGAAAACAAGAACAAGACTTGGAAAACAGCAAGTCCGACTTGACGCCAAGTCCTACACAAGAAGGAACTCTCTGTCCTCATGAAGAAAGTTTCCAACGCTGCGGTCACAGGCTGATCGCAAGAAAAAGCGAATGCAACCATGTTGCCAAGACGCAAGTCAGACAAATCCGACAACGAGGACGATCTCTGTCGGATCCATCAACATGATGACAAGAAAATGGCATAGTTGACAAGGCGCTTTGCCGAATTCGACTTCAATCATTCGGATGGAGAGATCTCCTTGGAGGATTAGGCGCAGGATGATGATTCAACGGAACCATGTTCCGATTATACTCATATACTACAAGTGATGAAGATATCTCACTAAATAGTAACAAGATGTGTTTGCAACTAATGAAGTCTACGGCAAATTATATGATTGTCCTAGAACTCTCAACTAGACTCTGACGATTGTTCAGCATCGTTAACTTCGTCATGGCCAATCAACTCATCAACGTCGCAAGACAAGAGACCTCAAAAAAATCTGTCTATGTTAGATTTAACAAGACAAGAACAAGGGAAACACAAATCCCGTTACACTCTCTTTGCTTACTGGATACAGGAGCATCCGGAGCTTTAATTACTCAAACTCATGCTAAGAGTTTATATGAAGAATCATGGGGAGTCCAAAATTTAACGGATTGCTTCTGTAAAAGAATTGAAACCCCGCACGAAGTTGTAAGAGGCACACTCATGATTCCCGAGTTCCGCGATAGTAGAATTATCGAATGGAATTTACACGTCACAAGAAACTTGGGGGCGCATGACATGATCATAGGTTAAGACGACTTCTCTTCGACAAGAATCAATTTGATTTCACTACCATGGTCAATGGAGTGGAACAGCATTTTTTTCCCTGCGAAAGATAGCAATACCGATGGAGAAGAGAACTTCTCCATCCTGAACCTGCAGCTGTCAACAGCCAGTGCAGATAGTCTCAAGAAAACTCTTGATGGACATACGAACAAACTGACTTAAAAGGCAGATGTGCCAGAGTCGAAATGCAGTTAAATAAGGGAGAGCAAGAACTGCCTCATGCCTCTCTCAACCAAGTGACTCCGACCCAGTCGATAGGTACTTTGGGAGAGTTGCAAATGGACGACTACGAAGTAGAACTTCGTTCCGCCACGCTAAATCCTATTATACTAGGGCTCACCCTACTCCACGTGTTCCATACCAACACTCTCCAGACAGAGGTTGAACGTCTCTGCAAGCGCAGGAGTAACTCAAAGAGATAAACTGTTCCTAGTGGACGGCACCAACATTTGAGTTCATTCCCAAGAAATACGGATCTGTACATTCATCTCTGAATTCCGGAACTGAACAAAAGGATTAAGCGGAAGCCTTATTCTATCCCAAAACTACAGGACATTCTCTTGAATCTAGATGGATTCAAGTACGCTACTAGTCTAGACCGTGAACCACGGGATACTATCACATCGAGCGTCACCTCACTCGAACAAACTCTGTACCATTACTCCCGAGGGAAAGCAGCGAGTACCAGAGGTTGCCAATGGCCTATGTAATAGTCCCGACATCTTCCAAAGGAAGATGAAAACACGCATGCATGACTTAGGAAATGTCCGTGCATACATTGATGATCTACTCATCCTAACTGACGACGATCTGGTGGATCACGTTGAATAATTAGATGAATTTTTCCAAAGACTTCAAGAAGTCGGATTTATAATCAACACTACCAAGCCTTCCTCGAAAGGAAGAACTTGAGTATCTAGACCATTGGATACTCGAGAAGGAATCCACCTTAACTAAAGGGTGTAAAATACTCATTAGTTTAGCAAACTATGGCCACGGAGTGCTTTTATGACGCGGGCAAGTGGTGGGGAAGCCCCACCTAGCTGAGTCGTCATCTACTTATTTGCCCAATCAACATGACCTCATCCACTGGCCCAACGTGGAGCCTGCACCAAGTAGACAGATGCCCTGGGTAGGGGGTGAGCACATTGATAGGGAACCTGCAGCGCAAAACCTGGGTTACAGGGCTTACAGGATTTTTGTCGGTATTGAAACCATTATCACCAAAGGGACCGTGAGGACCAGTTAGATTGCCAGACCAAAGAGTGCTCGCCAGTAAGTGTGTCTGGGTGCTGATCAGGTCCCAAGCTGTGGCAAGGGCCTTGGCATGCAAGGCAAGATGCCAGCAGAGCCCGTAGGAGGTGGTACTCCTCAGGCTGGACCAGAGCAGGGTGTAACCATCCAATGCACAAAAATTTTTAGATAGAGGCCAACAAGCAGGCAGAAGATGGGGTCAAATGACACACTGGCAGTGTGTGGTTCCCAGGAGGGAGGCACAGTGGCTGCTGGAGTGTTGTGGGCTGTTCGAGGGGTTGTTGAGTCAATAGAAGGAGGATAAGGGGCACTGGGAGTGGGCTGGTGCCAGGGGCAGGAGGGGAGATCCTGTTGGGGTTGGAGTGTTGTTGTAGTAGTTGGATGTAGCATGGATGATGGTGTGTTTGTAGGATAGAGGCGTGCCTGTGTTCAAGGGTGAGAACAAAGGCATCCTCCCTGATAGGGTAGGGTGTGATTCGGAAGGGTGTGATCCTCAAGATGGCTGCATGCTCTAGGAGCTGTTGGCTGATCATCTGGGGAGTGGTGTTGTGTAGTCTGCGATGGTGGATGTGGTTGGTTGGGTGAAGTGTGGGAGTGGGGTTGTCTGGGAGGACCTTGGGTTTGAGTGAAGTTGTGGGTAGACATGGGGAAGTCATGGTGGGTGGTAGGTGGGTTGGTGGGAGAGTTGTGTATCCTGGAGTATTGACTGTAGTGTCGTTGCTTCAACGCAAGCAATGGAGGTTGCTTGTGAGGTGGCGAGATGATTGATGTAGAAGGGTGTATTCAAGGGCAATGCACTGAGGCACTGGTATCAATGTTTATATCAAGTTGTTGGGTTGTTGTTGCCACTGGATCAAAGGCTGTGGCCAAGTCTGGTGCAGGTATACCACTACCTGCAGGAGAAGATGGTATCAGAGCAAAGGCTGTTAGGGATTCTTTCAGGGAGAACTGGAGAAGTCACGCTATAGCCAGTAGAGGCAGTGGTGGGGGGATCAAGGGGTGTTGTTGGTTGATGGGCTGTGTTACTGGATGACACTGTTTGTCTCAAGGGCTGGTACTCAATCTGTGTAGTGACCGATGCTATCAATGCAACAGAGAGTCAAGCCAAGATGTGGAGAGGGTACTCGATTCAGGTGGAACTGTGGGAAGTCACTGGAGAGTCACTCAACAATCAATGAGAGAGAGGTAGAGTCTGTTATGTATTAATATCTATGCCACACCACGCTGCAGTTCTGTCTGGGGCTCAATCCTTTGGAGCACCCACACTCAGTAGGAGAGTCAGGTGCAGTAGCAGAGAGGTGGCTGTGTCAATGAAGTGTTGCACAATCTAGCCAAACACGCTAGAGGGGCAGCTTTTGTAGTTGTTCTTGTGGGGTGGATCCTTTGGAGAGGAGATGGATAT
>CAICTM010001971.1:0-19999 GCA_903772945.1 Seminavis robusta
TTGACAGGCTGGTGGGCTTGTTTGGTTGGAGATTCCTTCACTTGGCGCTGAACAGGCCAGCCACAAGGGTGGCAGCCAATGCTATTCAATCACTGTTGAAGCAATGATTGAACAGTCTAATGCTCAATACCCTGGCACTGGCCATAAGTCTTGTCTACTCAGGCTTCTCTTGTGCTGTTGGGTCTGTATCTGGTCAACTACTTCTTCATTACTTCTTTAATATATTTAACACAAACTCTGATTTTGCGTGAAACTCATCCAGCCATGCAGGATACAGATCCATGCATCTCTTTGGCTGGTATATACCAGCTATCTTTCTAGATAGGTCATGGCTGAGGAACTGCATCATCAATCCTTGCAGAGAACTCTATGTCCTCTACAGCTTTCCTATCTTGTCTGATGGTGACACAGCTCATTGTACTGAAAGAGTGTACAGATGCAGCAGCGATCTTTCCACCAGACTGAGCCAGCACAGCTGCGCCGCACCCATAATATGGCTCCTATGGCATAATCTCATCGTCCGGTACAGTACACGCACTGGTACTCGTACACACTGTACCATTGCTTACTGTGGCCTGCAGAAGTCTCTGCAGCACAAATGGCAGTTTGTGCAACGAGTGACAAGGTGCTCTGTCGATTCTTTTGCGGCCATTGAGGCCGCTATCGCCAACACCTTCCTCCCAGCACTTTTTGGGGTTGCTCCTTCGGAGCTTCCCACCCGCCAACTCACCAGCTTGCCAGGAGCGTTCCTCAATCGTGCATGACTTTAAATCCGACCCTAATTTAGGGTCGGTTTGGGGGAATCCGACCCTAAATATCGGGACGGTTTCGAAACCCGACCCTAAATCTAAACCCGTCCCTAAATTAGGGACGTTTTTTCAGAAACTGTCCCTATTTTTCAGAAAACGTCCCTATTTTTAGGGTCGGTTTCGAAACCCGACCCTAATATTGGTGCGTTTTCAATGTATTTACCAGGCAGTCCCGTTTCTATTTAGGGACGTTTTTCAAACCGAACCCTAAAACGAAACCCGACCCTAAATTAGGGACGTTTTTTCAGAAACCGTCCCTATTTTTCAGAAAACGTCCCTATTTTTAGGGTCGGTTTCGAAACCCGACCCTAAAGGGAATCCGACCCTAAATCCGACCCTATTTTAGGGTCGGTTTCATGCACGATTGAGGAACGCTCCAGCTAAAGCAGCTGGCCTGTCCCTTCCCAATCCCACTGGCACTATCGAAGAAAATCGTAGTACTAGTCAGGACATTTGCAGTGTGATCACAGCTAGTCTAATACTTCCCCCTTTTACTCCCTCTCGACTTCCCCTCAACTTCCTCCTTTTGCTCAATGCTCTCCCCCCCCCTAGCTCCCTTTTGCCCTGCTCCTGTCCTCCCCCCGCTCTCCAAGTACCGGTACTACCGGTACCTGGTAACCACTATCGATCCCACCGCTCTGCCTAGCTCAGCCCCCCTCGCTCCTTAACGTATATGTCTCCCCGAAAATCACTTCTGAAAGATCCCCTTCCCTTGTTTGTCTTGTTGCAGCAACACTACCGATACTACCATTGGTACCGCACAACAAGACCAGGAGGTAGGTACTGTATCTTCTAGCTAGTCAATCCATTGGCTCAGAACACATCAGTATACCGGTACCGGTACCTCTTCACCAACCACCACCATGGCAAACGAGCCTGCTTTCGTGGTGGGACATCCGACCGTCGATGACGCTGCTGCCCAACTTGTACAAGCGGACGGCGACGACGACACAAAGGCAAACGAGACATGTTGCTCCTCCTGATCGTTGCCAGCCATAATGATGATCAGCGCCAGACTCCTTTTCCTGCTGATGATCATGTAGTATTGTCGAAGGTCGGAGGGCAAACGTCATGGGGAGGGAAAGCTGTACCATGCCAACGGAACATGGAAACAAGGGTGGCAGTGGTTTCTGGAAAAGGAGCTGTTACCGTACTGGTACTGCAGCATCACAGGCACTGAAAGAAAAGCCAGCGTTGCCTCTTTGAAGGAGACATGATCCTTGCAATTATTGACACAAAACAACTGTGTATTATTAACAATATAGCTAAAGAAAAAGTGTTTCTACGGTAAGGTGAAAAAGGAATCGATTCCTGGCTCGTCGTCGTGGCTGGTCGGTCTTCAGCCAGCAAGTCTCCTCTCATTGGATGTGATGTGATACCGGTATGGTACCAAGAAATAGGAAAGCATGTCGGCTCAGTAGTGTTGTCGTGTTCTAGCCGTTTCCCAACTGGCATTGTTTCACAGCCTGTTGGTGTTTCGCTGTATTGATGTACGTAAGTCGAGCGTACATGTACCGGTACATGTGTTAATAGAGGATTCACTGTGTCTTTGTCTTGCGTGCTTGGATCAAGTTGATTCCTTCTGTAATGATAATTCTGAGTATTTTGGCATACCAGAATAGATTGAGTGCGTAGAAAGCCATGACGATGATGAGTCGTATATCGTTCCATGGCAAGTCATGGTCTCTTAATTGCAGCATCATGATTGGCAGCCAAATGATGCGGCAGAGCGTGAACACAATGGCAAACAGACAAAAGTGAATTGGATTCCGGGTTTGTTTGGCATGATACAAAAAGGGAGTACTGGTCTCGAGCAGCGCTGCCTTGGAATTCATGCGCAATTGGCGATGCAGTGGTGTGGTGTAGTTGAAGGTCGCCAATACCAACACCATGACGGCATGGAGAATGTACGGTCCATCGAGACGCGTGGTAGTATCGACCAAATCAACCAGAAAATAAGACAAGCTAAAGAGAATGCCGAATCGTTCGTTCAAGATCGTGTCGTCGTGCAGCAAAAGAGATCCTAGAGCCAGAAGAATCGCACCCGCGTTGTGCAGGTTGTGCAGTGCGTGCCATTCGTGCCATTCCAACGTCTTGTCCTGTCTTCTTCTTCGTGTTGGTGGCAGCTGACAATACAGATACGAGGACGCCCAAAAGATGAACGGATAAATCAGCGGCTTCCAGGACTCCTCTGAATTCACATCCTGCCACAACAAGGCCGCGTTGGACGCCATTGTGCTCGTCATTTTATACAAAGTTATTAGATGGATAAATGAATGATCTTTAGTTATTAGAAAAGAATGGAATGACTTGACATTGCTGTTGGGGAGGGTGTCAAGTCCAACAAAAAGAAGAACAGAAGAGGAGGAGGACAGGCGAGAGACGTCATTGTATGACGTCATTGTGTGAGGTTTCAGAGCACAGCTGGCGCATCAACGTCCAGGAAAAGCGACCATTAACAAATCAATTCGTGGATCGAGATCCTTTCTAAGTACCATTCGACTCCCACCGCTACCGGCTGCCTCTGCATCGCCAGAGCATTTTCTTTTGGAATTTCCGTTTTGTTTGCGTTCCAATGTGGCTCCCACCCTTCTACCTAATAACCGACTATTCTACCTATCATACCGTACCGGTAACTAAGTAGGTGCGGTACCGTGCCGGTAACTAACTATCATACATGTATTGCGGAGCCGCGAAAGAAGTTAACGATAACTAACTGCACTAATAATGCAATAGAGAGCGCTTTCACAGAAGCATTCATCATTGGAAGAAAGAAACAGTAGATACCCATCAGCAAACACCAAGATGATAATGCAACGAAGGTATATCCCCTCCTATCTGACCGCATGGATTATCTTCCTGTCACTCTGTGCCAGATCCAAAGGACCATCATCATTCGTAGCAGCTTCAGATTCGATAGCAGACGAATCACAGGAATACCTATTGCTACATGAGCAGCAAGATCTACTACTGCCGGTTGAAGATGCTTACACACTGGAATCTCCACATTCGAACCTCAGGAGGTCGCAACAGCAAGAACAAGAACAAAATCAGCGACAACGTCAACTAGAGCTAGAACTAGAAATGGAACAAATGGATCTACGACTTCAACTAGAAAGAGACCTCAAGAAAGACAATGGAAAAAACAAGGGAGGAAAGAACAACAAAAACGACAACAATAACAACAACAATAACAATAACTTCAACACTGTCCAGAATGAAGACTTTGATGGATCCGCTAATGGATTTGTGGGGTTCACCAGCTTTGCCAACAACAACAAAAACAAGAATAACAACAACAAAAACAATGGTGGAAACGGAAACCACTTTGCAGATGGACTCATGCTGTTCAATGGGATTTCCGAAACCAAAGGGTGCGTGCAGTGGAGCACCATCACCAACAACCAAAAGATCAATCCCTCTTCCGCTGCAAATTGCGTTAGCTCGGGATTCACTGGATCAGGATGTTGCAGATCATACTGGTGGTTGATTGAAGATTCCGGTGGAACCTCCTATCCCTCTTTGCCATGTATTTGCAATCAGCTAACAAGAGATCCTGCAGAGTTCTTGCCCACACGCCCACCTGTAGCACCAACCACACCCATGCCCGTCACACTCCCACCCACCACAACGCAACCTACCCCACTGCCACCCACTACTTCGGCACCCACACCAACACCCGGACCCGTATGGACTTCCGAGCCCGTCGTGGTCGAATCCTACACCTTGCCACCCGACACGGAGCCACCCACAACACCCCAACCCACTCCAGCACCAACCACAGTACCGCCCACAACATTAACCCCCACGCCCCTGCCAACTCCTGCTCCCACCACTCGAGCACCCACGGTGGCATCCAGTGTTTGCTCTGTGGCACAAAACAACCGCTTCTGGTACGAGAACTTGTATCCTCAGTACAAGGACTTTACCAGGTGTGTCACCACCAATGATTGTGCAAACGTCGCCAATGCCTGTTGTTTGGCAGAATTCTGTCTCTGTGGATTCTACGCGCCTGGAATGGCACAACAGGAATGTGTCCCCATGGCCAATGGAAGAGATTTTCCATTTGGTTCAAGAACGAGCATTTCCAGCAGTTCAGGGCAGCTGCTGCCGCTGAATCGAATTCCTTAGTCGTAGTCATACAGGTACGAAGGGTTTCACCTCATCAATCATTCGGGGTTCCATTGATATCCACTCCACTTCCCTGAAACCAATCTATCATCTATCCAACTTATCTGTACCATCACCACCACCAATCAATGAATCTATAGATTCCTCAACCACCACCCACAAGGATTCCAGTTCACACACAGCACAGCACCGCACACCCACAAAAAAAACTCTGCTCTACCACCGACCACTACCTTTGATACTTCCTTCCTGCGACAGACATAGAGAAGGGTTAGAAGACGCCGTCCCTCCCTTCCAAAGAAAAGGCCATGAGATTATGCAGCAAAAAAAGAAGAAACAAAACAAGGCAACATACATACACTTATTAGTTACACGTAAAGGCAAATATATTATACAATCGAATTCAGATCCACAGGCACCATAATAATACAGTAGCATTCTCCTCATCCTTTGTTCAAGTACGAAACTTTCTCTAATCAATAGATTCACTCACTCACACTATCACATAGTATTCCCATTATTATTACTTTCTTTGTTTTATATAATCAAGACCCCGAATGTACAGAAACCACTCGTACGGTGCTTGCTTTTCTTTTCCTCTCCTTCAGTGGCATTCCCTGCGAAACCACGTCGTGGATGAGCAGACAATATACATGCATTGCGCAGGAAGATCATGGTGAGGCCCAACCTTGCTCAGGAGGAAGATACCGCTAGCTACGAGAAGATCTATCTTGGCCTTCCAAGTTGCGCTTCGTGCAAAATATTCTCGTTTGACCTGCATGTATTCAAATTTTCGGCTACAGGAACCATTGAAGCAAGCAAAGCACACAACTACGTCAACAGCAAAATGATGCGTCTAGCTAGCAACCGTAGTATCGGGACATTCGCATTCAGTCTACTGTGATAAAGATGTTGACTCTTAATATTTTATATGTACAGTCTATTTCTGCTTTGCGCAACCGGTACGCTAATATCCTTTTTGTGGTTGCTTCCCTGCCAAACAAGTATAGTACACCGTGGGGATACGTGTTACGGTAGCTACCGATCGAGATATCGTTTGAGTAGAGCAATGGTAGCGTCGGGTGCTTCGGCATGTACCCAATGTCCCGCGCCTCGAATAGTGGTGAGCATGTGATTGGGAAAGTATCCGGCAATAGCTGACATATGAGCGGACCGTACGAATTTGGATTGTCCACCGTGAATGAAAAAGGTATCTCCGTGATATTGCAATGGTTCTTGTTCTTTTGGCGCATCGCCATTGACCTGCGTGGTAGCCAGTGTCGAAATATCGAATCCGGCCAGTACGTCCAATTGTCGTGCAATTTTGTCCACCGGAATGGCCCATTCGTTGTTTCGATTGTCCCAGTTGGTGAGACAGAATCCTCGTAGTGCCGGATCGGGAATGGTGGATTGTAGTTTTCGATCGACAGTTTGTTTGGTGAGTGGTTCGCCGTCGTCTGTGGATGTAGTGATGGATTGGAGTGTTTGAATAATGGACGTGACAGCCTGCCAATGGGGTTCTTCCGGTGAGTATGTGACGGGTGCCATGTCTAGCACGACCAATCCTTCGACTAGCTGTGGTTGTTGCAATGCCAGTGTCTGAGCTACTTTCCCTCCCATGCTATGTCCCACTACAATGACCTTGTCGAGTTTTTGTTGCTGGAGAAAGGTAGCAACATCCTCGGCCATGGAAGTGTACGACATGTCGTCTTGCCAGTTGGCTTTCCCGTGTTCTCCTATAAAAAGATAACATAAGATAAGGACAGATAAGATAAGATAAGATAAGGTGAGATAAGATAAGACAGATAGATTGTAGTGGGTGTTTTTGAGACTGACTGACCATGATTTCTGAGATCCACAGCAAGAATTCTCCTCTTGAGATCCAATCGATTTCCCAGTGATTTGGCCAGGGTGGCAAAATTTCGCTTGGATCCCAGCAGACCATGCAAAATCACAACGGGAGTTCCAGTATTAGTAGAAGAGGCACTGGAAGAAGGATCGTAGAATTCCGTAAAGGGCAGATCCACGGCAGCATTTGTGGCCACTTCAGTCATTGTCTCACTAGTGGCAGTGCTGCTCAAGCTCATTAGGGAGTGTTTGCTTCTTCTGGTGTTGCTAAGACTTCTTGTGGTGGTGGAACTTGGAGACGCGAGAAAACCCCAACAAAAAGGAGCTTCCCATTGCAGCTGAAGCAATATCAACAGTGACAAGGCACTTGTCATGGGGTTTCTCCGTATTCTTCGTTCTTTCATCATGATACCCACTCAATAAGCTACAACCAAACAAACTGGACTCGTTTGTGCTCAGAATTGCAATGCACTTGTGTGAGGATAACTGGCGGCAACACTTCACTGAAGTGGTAGGTCTCACTACTTGTGTGATCTTCAGACTGTTACTGTTCAGCTGGTGGAGTTGCATCGGCCATTGTCTGTCAACATCCAACGTGGCCCCGGGAAACGAAACAGAAGGATACCTTTTCGGCCACGCACCGAAATTAGCGATGACACTTTCATCCATGCTTCCTGAGGCATCAAAAAGGGGAGGACAAGGGGGAACCCTAAAAAGGGGAGGAAACGGGGGGAAAGGGAAGGGGAAGGGGAAGGGCAGCGTGCGGCCGGGAACTCGAGTGCTCGAGAGCCACCACTATTTCCGCTTTGCTCGCTGCAAAGTGGGATCGCCCTTACTCAGTGGTGCGTGGCTACGTTAATGCTCGGCTCAGCCTAGCTATTCTTCGGGCCCGCCACCTCTGCATGCGTGGCTCTCGTGTCCCTGCTGGCACAATGAGCTACCGTCGTTCTCTCTGGGATGCCGATGGTGCACTTGCACTCTTCCGCTAATTTGCTCCCTTGTCCTTCCTGGTTATCCTCCATGCACCCCCCTTCCCTGCCCCTCCTTGTTTTGCCCTGCTCGCGTCCTCATTGCTCTCCCCGTATGCCCACCACACCAGCCACCCACCACCGCAGCCACTGCTTTGCCTAGCCTCGCCCCCCTCGCTCCTTAACGTATCTATTTAGTATTTATTTTCTTCTATCTAGCTAGCTAGTATAGGATCATACAAGCTACGAGCCCCCATAATATCTCATTGTTGATCATGTCTTCTGATACATGTAGTATTGCTACTGATACCGGTACCGGTACAGGTACTGGCACTACCGGTAGTACTGGTACCCGTGGTGGTGGTGGTGCTGCTGCCGCCAATAGCAACAGTGCAAACAACAATAAAGAAACAAAAGATGTCCCCTCCCTTCGATTCTCTGCTGTTTGCTGATGATTTGGTTTTGGTCCAAGGCATTCTACCATTTGTGGGTGTTGGACAGGACACTTTTCTAGGAGCTGTCAACAAAAAGATGAATCAACTCTACAAAGAGTACTGTGAAATTGACCTCAATAATACTCCAAGAATGGTAAACGATTACCCTGGAATTCTTTCTAATCGACGCCCAGCAGAAACCACCGACACTCTTTGCAGTGGTACATTCGGTGACTTGCCACGGACAGAATACTAGCACAAGGACAATTCCAGCAATAAGAGACCTGACCGGGAATATGTTTGCAATGTCATTGCCGCACTTGGAAATGTTACAGTCAACACTCACTTAAGTTCCGTTTTTTTAAGTTCCGTTATTCTACAAAGTTCCACTTTTTCAGGGCTGCCCCCCTCAGTCACTAGTTCTCATGACTGAACATGACTGACTGGTGAATGGGTTTTGTGGCTGTTTGAGGCTGGGCTGGCAGTTTGAAACAGTCACATTTTTCTTTAAATATACATATGAAAAGTTAGTTCAACTTTCTCTTTCATGCCAGACACCCTCAGGTACTCGACAAAGCCCAAAGAGCACGTTTTACTAGCATTTGCTAGTAGTAACACAACTAGTCGACAATAGAGGCACTATATGTAGAAGCGATGTGGTTCCACCCTATGAAAGATTGGTTCCTTTTACCCCCAATAACAATAGAATATGACAGGAACCACCCAAATGGG
Organism: Seminavis robusta; assembly: GCA_903772945.1. Taxonomy (NCBI): domain Eukaryota; phylum Bacillariophyta; class Bacillariophyceae; order Naviculales; family Naviculaceae; genus Seminavis; species Seminavis robusta. Next base: position 8,923 of record CAICTM010001971.1, read on the forward strand.
TCCTAAGACCACGAACGGGCCGATAGGGGGCTCCAAAGATCTAAAGTTCCGTAATTCAGCTAAGTTCCGTTTTTTTCTTAATGCTGGGGGGTGGAACTTTAGTGAGTGTTGACTGTACTGTCATGCAGTGGGCACGACAAAAAGGATTCCCATGGAGCGTGGACATCGTCAAAACATCCGAAAAAGCTGCCGTAAATGGGCAGCTGGAAATGCTGCAATGGCTGCATGCAAATGGTTGTCCATGGGATGCATCGACATGTGCTTGGGCTGCTAAAAATGGACACTTGGAAATTTTGAAGTGGGCTCGTGCAAATGGTTGTCCATGGGATGCAAGCACATGTGGGTGGGCTGCTCAAGGTGGACATTTGGAAATTTTGAAGTGGGCTCGTCAAAATGGTTGTCCGTGGCATTCATCAACATGCGGGTGGGCTGCTGAAAACGGACATTTGGAACTCTTGATTTGGGCTCACGAAAATGGTTGTCTGTGGAATGAAGGGGTATACACAGCCGCTGCTGGGAGAGGACATTTTGAAATGCTACAGTGGGCTCATGAAAATGGTTGTCCATGGGATGCAAACACATGCTCCTCCGCTGCTCGAGGTGGACATTTTGAAGTTTTAAAGTGGGCTCGTGCCAATGGTTATCCGTGGGATGCATGGACATGTACTTTGGCTGCAACAAATGGAAATCTTGAAATCTTAATAAAGTGGGCTCGTGAAAATGGTTGTCCATGGGATGAATTGACATGTCAATATGTGGCGCAATGGGGACATTTGGCAGTTTTAAAGTGGGCTCATGAAAATGGTTTGTCCATGGGATGCAGACACATGTGGGTGGGCTGCTCGATTTGGACAATTGGAATTCTTGAAGTGGGCTCGTGAAAATGGTTGTCCGTGGACTGAAGGGACATGTTCAAGTGCTGCTCAAAATGGACATCTTGAAGTTCTAAAGTGGGCTCATGAAAATGGTTGTCCATGGGATGAATTGACATGTCAACATGCCGCTCAATTTGGACATTTGGAAATCTTGAAATGGGCTCGTGAAAATGGATGTCCATGGAATGCTTACATATGCTGGCGGGCTGCTCTAGCGGGACATTTGGAAGTCTTGATTTGGGCTCGCGAAAATGGTTGTTGCAATACACGGCTCTTAGCCTTATTCGCGACTCGATCCTAGATAGGGTTTGAGTTCGACTCATGACGTAGTCCTTCGCGAATAGTTATTGAGACAGGGTTCTCATGACTGCTAGTCATACTAGGTTGTCGATGAAACATCGCTCTAGATATTTAGCCGGCGTGGAAAGCTTCCACGCTACTAGACAGCTACTAGCTGAAGTTTCCACGTGTTCCGGAAATGGACCATGGAGTACGTAGAGTTATTGCCATAACCTACGATATCACACTTCGAGGCCTCCCGCGGGAGACCAACTTCAATGAGCTTCACAACGATCTCTCTCATGGATTAGTTTTCGTAGCTTTCTAATCTCTCTCATAACTTTCATTCTCTCAAACTCAAAACACTCGAAAGATCTTTACACTAGCTTTTAGCGTAGTGCATTTTGTTAACAAACACAATAGCTTTCAGCTACCCTCAACCTATTCCTTCACCATGAAGATTGCTCAAGGAAAGCATGCGTTCACCAACTTCGAGAAACAGTTGCGTGACAAACCCATTCTTCCTCTCGTGGACAACGACGAAGAAGCGAGATCGACGATACTCGTGCACCACCTACAAACTTCGCACCGTTCCTCCAGATGCAAACAGTGCCAAATATACCTTCAAGGTAGCCATCATCAATGGTTCCAACACTGCCGCGTAGACCATCAAGTGGGCTACGAATATGGAGAAGGTCTTCGTTGGACTCAACCTTGCCAATGCGACGACAAACATCGCCTTCTCAAGGAGATGACTTCCACCTCTGCGAAGAGTGCCTACGAAGCTGGGTGTGCAGGCCATCGTGCAGTGTGTCATCAACGCCCTACGAAATTGCTGTGAACGCAATTCCTCCACGCGATGTGACTTCTGGAGAAACGAAGTCCAATTCCAAGCTCGTGTCCAAGCCGCATGGGACGGTGCAGCGGAACCCGCTCTAAGCGATGCTGAAATCACCTTTGGAATCAACGCGGTATCGAAGCAGCCTGCCCTTACAAGGCTCTCGAAAAACAGAAAACGCTTCATGCGTCGCAAGATGCGTAAGCCTAGCGAAATGACAACTCGCGCCTACATCAACAACCTCACTCGGATGAATACCGATGAGCTTCCACGTTTGCCACCTTTTGGTGCCAATCAACAGTTGAACCAGGACGAATTCATCGACATCATCTGTCATGGATTCCTCGTTCCTGGATGCGCAAGATGGACGAACACGACTTCGATCCTTTCACTGCCGAGATGACAGCGCTCATTGGATTCTGTGAGCGCATGGAATCCGCTGAAGACTTTGACAAAGGCAGTGATGCCAAGCAAGTTCCTTCGAAGAAGAACAACAGCAAGAAGTACAAGTCTACTCGCAACAACGACCATTCCTTCCAAGAGCGAAGAAAAGGTGTGTGATTACCACGAGTCCAGCACTCACAATACTGCTGTATTCATGACTCTGAAGAAACTTAAAGCCAAGTCCTCGTCTGACAACGATTGCAAGCCAGCGTACAACAAAACAAGACTTGGAAACGCAAGTCTGACGACGCCAAGTCCTACACCAAGAAGGAACTTTCGGTCCTTATGAAGAAAGTCTCCACGCTCGGTCAAGGCGGATCGCAAGAAGAAAAGCGAATGCAACCATAGTTCAAACGCAAGTCAAGACGACTCTGACAACGAGGATGACTCCTCTGTCGGGTCCCTCAACATGATGGACAGGAAATGGCTGCAGTCGACAAGGCTCTTGCCGACTTCGACTTCAATCCTTTCAGATGGAGAATCTCACTAACTAGTAAACAGAATTGTTTGCAACTGATGAAGTCTAAGGCAAATTAGATGATTCGCCTAGAAACTGCTCAACTGGATTCTGACGATCTATCCACCATGTTAACCTTTCCGGCTCGTCAACGTCGCAAGACAATAGACCTCAAAACTATCGTCTATGTTAGATTTAACAGACGAGATGAAGGGAAACAAAAACCCGTTACACTCCGTTGCTTACTGGATACAGAAGCATCCGGAACCTTGATTACCCAAATTCATGCTAAGAGATTAAGCATGAAGGATCATGGGGGCGTCCAAACACTATCTGTAAAAGAATTAAACCCCAGCACGAAGTGTAAGGTGCACTATGACTCCTGAGTTCCACGATGATAGAATTATCGAATGGAACTTGCACGCCACCAGAACTTGGGGGCGTATGACATGATCATAGGTCGAGACATTCTCTCCGATCTAAGAATCAAGTTCAATGATCCTACAGCTGTCAGCAACAGTACAGATCGTCTCAAGAGGACTCTTGACGCGAAATACGAACAACCTGACTTAAGGCAGATATGCCAGAGTCAAAACAGGTAAATAAGGAAGAGCAGGAACCGCTTCATACCTTATTAACCAAGTGCTCCGACCAATTCGAAGGTACTTTAGGAAAGCAACAAATGAACGTCTACGAAGTAGAACTTCGTCCTGACGCTAAACCTATCACGCTAGGGCTTACCCTACTCCACGTGTCCATACCAACACTCTTAAGACAGAGGTCAAACGTCTCCGCGACGCAGGAGCACTTACGAAGGTAAACCGTTCCGAGTGGACGACACCAACATTTATCATTCCCAAAAAGAATGGATCTACACGGTTCATCTCTGACGTCCGGGAACTGAACACAAGGATTGAGCACAAACCTTGTCCGATCCCAAGGATACAAGACATGCTACTGAATCTAGACGGATTCAGGAAATACGAATACCAACGAGTACCGATGGGCCTATGCAATAGTCCCGACATCTTCCAAAGGAAGATGGGAACACTCATGCACGACTTGGAAAATGTCCGTGCATACATTGATGATCAACTCATCCTAACTAACGGCGATCTAGTAGATCACGTTGAATAGTTAGATGAAGTTCTCCTAAAGGCTTCGAGAAGCCGGACTTAAGATCAATGCTACCAAGTCCTTCTTCGAAAGAAGAGAACTTGAGTATCTGAGCTACTGGATTAACTTGAGAAGGAATCCAACCCGTAACCAAGAAAATAGATGCGATCCAGAACATCGCTCCTCCTACGAACAGGAAGAAACTTGGTAGATTCATTGGACTAGTGAACTACTATCGAGACATATGGATCAGACGATCACATGTACATACAACGTCGGGGATTCCAAGAAAAAGGATTCCCTGTCCATTTCATTGCTTGACAATGATTGATCCCGTAACCGAATGGTTCGAGATGCCGAGATCTGCTCCAATGCAGCAGACGAAGTAGCCATCGTTCTAGAACAGACGTGGCTCACCCAGTATCCATGGCCTGCTGAGGTTATCATGGATAGCGAACGTGAGTTCCGCGCAGAAGTCGAGAAGACACTCCGGGATGAATATGGACTTCGTCGCAAGTTCATTACCACACGTGTTCAATCGTGACGCGATTCACAACGTCCGTTTCGAAGTAAACTGGAAACACATCAAAGAACGTCGCCAACGACTCATCCAGAAACACACTGATAAGGAAAACGCGACGCGTGTCCCTCATCAATACAATGTCAACGATACTGTGAGGTTTCAACAGTATCAGCACCGCAAGTACGGTCAGCCAAAGTACAAAGGTCCTTACAATATGGACCGAGTCAATAACAATGGCACTGTACGGCTCCGACATGCTACCGCCAATGGCGGCACAGTCTACCAGACTTGGAACATAAGGTATTTACACCCATACAAGGCCTGATCCCCTTGTAGGATTGCCATCGTGCGACGCACATGTCTACATCCAATCTCCGGAGAGTGCCCCGCACTTTAATTCATATGTTCTCCTTGTCCGACTGATGTCGTGCCTTCTGTGACCCTTGTCAGGGGGCGAATGCAATACACGGCTCTTAGCCTTATTCCCGCCTCGATCCTAGATAGGGTTTGAGTTCGACTCATGACGTAGTCCTTCGCGAATAGTTATTGAGACAGGGTTCTCATGACTGCTAGTCATACTAGGTTGTCGATGAAACATCGCTCTAGATATTTAGCCGGCGTGGAAAGCTTCCACGCTACTAGACAGCTACTAGCTGAAGTTTCCACGTGTTCCGGAAATGGACCGTGGAGTACGTAGAGTTATTGCCATAACCTACGATATCACACTTCGAGGCCTCCCGCGGGAGACCAACTTCAATGAGCTTCACAACGATCTCTCTCATGGATTAGTTTTCGTAGCTTTCTAATCTCTCTCATAACTTTCATTCTCTCAAACTCAAAACACTCGAAAGATCTTTACACTAGCTTTTAGCGTAGTGCATTGTCCATGGAATGAATTGACATGTTCAGGTGCTGCTCAAAATGGACATTTGGAAGTCTTGATTTGGGCTCGTGAAATGGTTGTCCATGGGATGTACACACATCCTGGAGTGCTTTTGAACGTGGACATTTGGAAATTTTCAAGTGGGCTCGTGACAATGGTTGTCCATGGGATGCAAACACATGCTCGATTGCTGCTAAATATGGACATTTGGAAATTCTAAAGAGGGCTCGTGAAGATGGTTGTCAATGGGATGCAAACACATGCGCCGCTTCTGCTGAGAATGGACATTTTGAAATTCTAAAGTGGGCTCGTGAAAATGGTTGTCCGTGGAATGAAGGGACATGCTCAGGTGCTGCTGGTAGTGGACATTTCGAAATTTTAAAGTGGGCTCGTGAAAATGGGTGTCCTTGGAATGCAGAAACATTTGCAGCAGCTGCGAGAAGAGGCAACAATAGCAAAGTGATCCAGTGGCTTCGTGACAATGACTGCCCCGGATCTCACAATGAACGGCACTAAATTAGAATATATCAACATAGGTTATGAGGGGGGTTTAGAGTACTGGTATGCATATGCATAGTTGAGCTCCACATCATGGTACAGGCGGCGATTAGGAGACCTGTCTTCACCAAGTAGAGTACAGGCAGATGTACAGTTATGGGGAAGGTTGCGTCTCGTCCGCTCTGTGAATGCTTTCAAACCACCACCACAACCATAATCAAAACAACAATTCAGCGGGCTAGCTAGAACAGCCCTTGGGAATGCAGTTGTTTAAATTAATGCAGGAGCACAATAGCACAAAAAGGTACATAGGAGCACAATTTACTAATTAATGCAGTGACTAATAACATTTACATTCATCGCATGGACATTCCACTGGAAACGGATCTGGAATGCAATCTACATGGATCCGTCTCAAATCCAAGTTGGAACAAAGACCGGCAGGCACGCTGCCAGTCAGTTCATTTTCATTCAAGTAAAACAAGGACAACGATTCCAGCAATCCAACCTCAGTTGGAATACTACCACTCAACTGGTTTCCCCAAAAATTCAACTGAGCCAAATCAGTCAACATTCCAAGCTCCGAGGGCAGATTTCCACTCAAGCTGTTCAGGATCAGGACCAGAGCACTGAGCTTGGTTAATAGTCCAAGCTCAGAGGGCAGGGTTCCACTCAAGCTGTTGGCCAGAGTCATGTCCAACGTCGTTAAGGCAGTCATCATTCCAATCTCAGAAGGGATGTTTCCGCTCAACTGATTGGTGTGCAAATTCAACGTAGTCAACGATGTCATGTATGCAAGTTCTGTCGGAATGTTCCCAGTCAAGCGGTTTCCACCCAAGCTCAACAAAGACAAGGATGTTAACAACCCAAGCTCTGATGGAATCGTCCCGCTAAACTGGTTGCTATCCAAGCTCAAAAAAGTCAACTCTGTCAATTTCCCAGCTTCTGTGGAAATGGTTCCTGTAAAGCCCAGATTCCCCAGAGCAAGTTTGGTGGTAGTGGCAACATCGTAGATTGTGCCAAAAAGCCTGACAGTTTCGGCAGTCGAGCCGCATCGACATCCATCGCACGTACATTCCACCAGATGGCGACGATCGATGTCACAAGCCACATTTACCCGATACAAAGCTTGGTTGAAACAGAGATTGCTGGGCACCGTCCCCGACAACTTGTGGTTGCCCTGCAAGAATAAATTGGCCAACCGTGTCAACAAGCCTATCTCTGTTGGAATGCTCCCGCTGAGGTTGTTGCCACTCAGGTCCAAGCGAGTCAATGCGGTCAACAATCCAAGCTCCGAGGGCACGTTTCCAGCCAAGCTGATTTCCGACAAACCCAAGGAAGTCAGCGCCGTCAGCAAGGCAATCTCGGTGGGAATAGTGGTTTCTTCGCCGCCACTGCCACTACTTGCTCTCTTCAATGCAAACGTGGTGGCAACGGGGTAGGGTGTACCAAACAACTCCACTGTGTCCGATCCTGTGCTTGCAACAGTTGAAGATGTCGCTGGAGTGGTGGGATTTAGAGAAGGTTGAGATGTAGCTGGTTGTGTTGTCGTTGGTTCATTGGTTGTGGGCTCTGTCGTAGTAGTTGGAGCATTCGTAGATGGAGTAACGGATACGGCGACGCCACCTGTAGAAGGCGCCATGGTATCGACACCAAGAGGCACTCCGCGTGCTACACTTTGTACCCCTCCACGATCGTTCCCACTGTTGCCACTACTTCCCGCAGCAAAGATGGCAATCGCCACAGCAATTCCCACGGCAAGGAGGACCAAAGCCATCAATTTGAGCCTTGAGTTCCTCAATGCAAACTGTCGATTGTCGACACTTTGCTGCTTTGTCGTTGTTGGTGCTTCAATGTCTGCGTCTTGATGTGGCATGGGTGCCGTTACCATGGTGGATGGTGATGGTTGCGCTTGAGAATCGTGTTCGTGTACCGCCTCGGTCTTGAGGTGAATCAAGGTAGGAGTCCAAACTCCTCCCGCTGGGGATTCGGGAACTGGTAGAACGGATTCTGGTTGGTTAGTACATGTGGTAATATTGCTACCGGTATGGTTGTTGTTGGTGTTCGTGTTGTTGGTGTGGTTATCGACTGTTTCCGGTTCTTCATTATTTCTGTCTTCTGCTCGAACGCTGCTAGCGGTAGTAATGATATTACCGGGAGCGTCATTATTTCTTGTGGTATTTCCGCCTTCGTCTTCCAGTTGTGTACTAGTGGTACACGTACTAGTACGGGTATTCTCGGATGGCATAGAATCTGGAATGAGCTGTACAGTCACAAGCGGAGCATCAGCGGTAGTGGTAGTCTGACCGGCAGCAACAGGAGTGGCATCTGCCACTGGAATGGTAGTGCCACTACCGGCATCGTTTCCGTCCTGGTCCTGTGTGCCATCTTCTAGTAGGCTTTGTTGGGGAGGCATCGAACTTGGCTTGTCCATGATGTCTTCTCGCCTTTGCTTATGTATTCGAGCTTCTCTCCTTTTGTTTTGTTCTTGGAGGGAAGAGATCTTGGAAGGAAAGAAGTGGTAAAGATATTTTGGAGGGAAGCACATGTAGTTGTGGTACAAAACCTAAACAAGTCTGAAACTGGATGATGAACTTGCAACAGCAAAGATCTTTCGCACACTTATTTGGCAACATCACACCAAGGTGGCACAAAACCAAAGAAGCGTGCATCTCCACACCACTCAAGGATTTAACAAACTTTGGTACCACTTCCATGATTTGGGGTTTAGGTAAGCCAGTGGATTGGTCAAACTTTAGAAACATCCTTGTTTCTCTCTTCTCTCCCCAACCACAACCTGATCATGATATCAACCACAACACACACACAAGACCAAACCAAAGATGTTGTTGCCTCGGCCCCCCACATCCAGTACTAGTACATGCAGGACCTCCTCTTCATTTGGAAATGTGCTTATATCAGTTTTGTTGGTTGCCAATCTGTTGGCGTTTGTTGCTCTGTGCTGTCAGCAGCAACAGCATGAACTACACGTAAAAGTCCACACACTTCAAGAGCGTCCAAATCACCACCGTGCCTTACTGGGTGACGATAGTAGTACTAGTAGAACTAGTAGTAGTAGTAGTCTGTTGAATGTCAAGATCCTGGTGGCGATTGCCGCGTATGATTTTTCTCAATTGCCGCATTTGGAAGAAGTACTGGATGGCTATCACGATTTGTGTGTGAGTGGCGCCATTGTCAAGGTGGTCATCCACACCACTGTGGCCTGGCCGGTGCCCTTGTTGGATCTGCTACAGACCCGATTCCCCTGTTCCCAGTTTACCATGGACATTGTGCTCAAATTGCCACGCATTCGATTGCATCTCGTCGATTGTCACCGAAAACTCTTTTACACGCATTTGGAAGAGTACGATCTATTCATTTACACAGAAGACGATCAGAGAGTCACACCCCGAACAGTCGCAACCTACTTGCAAGAAACAAACAAGATTGAACAGCTCATCAGTCATCAGGAGGAAGGACACAAACAATACCAACCGGCCGATTTCAATGTGGGCATTGTCCGATACGAGTACAATTTCCCCGCCAACATGGTCATTGACGATTCCACACGCGCCGCCACGGAAAATGTCACGCGCGTCTATTGGGAACATTCCAGTTTCAAACCACCCATTGTACCCAATGCCATGGATGCCGTGCCACAGCATCCTTTGGCAGGCAAGTATGTGCACATGAAAAATCATCATCAGGGCATGTTCTTGGCCACACGCGCCCTCCTCAAAGCGTGGAAAGATCGATGTCAATTTGATGTGGCGTCCAATCGACCCGGACAAAAGAAAAATCCATCCCAACCTCTCTTTGGGACACAACGCGTTTGGATGAGTTCCCAACAATTGTACGGAAACAAATTCGGATGTGCGGTCCAACAGGTACTGCCGCTCGACAACTTTGGGGCACTGACGGTACATCATTTACCCAACAAGAATTATCGACGCGTGGGACAATACCGGACCCGAGACACCAATCGAGATGAAGGAGTCGTCGTGGAACAAAAGAACAATGCTCACGGCCATGCAGCTGCATATTGCGCTCTACGGCACAACAACAACAGCAACCCAAAAAGAAAAAACAAGTCAGATATACCATGGATGCCGACCCGACAATCCACCCAAAGCAACCAGGCAACCAATCTGGAAACCAAGAATACAAGCCTTTCAAGCATATGTGGAACGAGGAGGAATCATGACCGAGCAAGATATGCAAATGACATTGTTGCCGCCAGCGGAGGATTGAAATCTTCAATCATAAACGGTTGCTTCGACAAGGGTCATCATGGGGTGCACAGGGAGGGACTGGCTGGTGATGGGGCCGCCATGTTGGTTGGCTATCTGGAGGCTGGGTACAATTGAATAGACGGGTCCATGGAAGGGTTGCGTATTGGCAAGCATTGCTCCATCCAGACTACGGTACATCAGGGCCCTTTTGAACTCCATTCATATTGATATGATGTTGTTGTTGCCGTCACTGGCTAGCTACTGGTAAAGTAGTACCGGTGGAATAGATGGCTGAGTGTGGTCAGCGTCAAAATTAGTTCTTTTAGTTGGATGGCTCAGCTCTTGTTGCCTGCCTGGAAAGAATCTTATGACTTTTAGTTCGTTTGCCCGGTCCTTTCTAGAAAACCCCACCGTAAGTAAATATTATTGTAAACATCATCACTCGACTCGTCTCGACTCGCGAACGATTTATGGTAACATTCATCAGCTTTTTCTCATTCTAACACAATCCACATGATCTCTCTGGAAACGAACGCTAGCACACGTACGCTCCTTTGTACCCTTTCATCGTAAAGTTTCGGTCCTAAATCTTCCTCACACCCCGCCGCGCAAAGAGTAAGGACAAGCTCTCGGGCCGGATTTATTTATCCCACTGCCTGCCTCGCATAGTTCGTTCCCAATCGCACGTGCCCGACGACGTACTGTTCTGTACAATGACTGGCTGTTCCTCAGTGACGACTCCTTCTTTTGCAACACAACATGTTGTACGCTGTGGTCCAAGATACTTCAACTATCGTCCACATGGACATGAAGGCCAGCAATGACACAATGCTCACACTCGATAGAATGGTACGAGAGTCGGCAAGGCACACTTGACCTTTGAGGTACGTGATTCCCAGTTCTTCTGCCATGGCCCAGACATGAGGACAGCT
>CAICTM010001972.1:5000-19998 GCA_903772945.1 Seminavis robusta
GGATAGGGATGATCGTTTCATGAAGTTTGCTCATGAGGGGTGGAAATACATGCAGGAGCTCAAGGCACTACAGAAAATTTACCCCGAATGCGGTGACCAAACCTGTATTGACGGGCAATGGAAAATTCTCTAAAACGAATGGAAAAATGGGAGCATGATTTTTCTAATAAATTTACCAATCTACGATTTACTTTTTATTGATATCATGGATATTAGCTTGGTGTTGGTATGTCAAGAGAGAACTTCGTTCCCCCTGTCTCCAACGAGACGAATACTAGACTGTCTCGTAAATGGATTAACCCTAACTCTAATGGTGGACAGAGGTGGGAAGAACCATTATTACCTCACCTCTGGTCCACGGTCCAAAGATTGACCCCTGTTTTTCCTATAGTAAAACAGTACTTTTTTATTGGTGGGTCTGAATTTACTTTTGGCGGTCCAACAACTAACCCCATATCCCCACTCAGGTTTCGGGCAGCCCAGCTGCCTTAATTTGTCACACCGACAAGATAGAAACATCACAACTCGACAAGTCCACGATGATGTTCAGAGCCGTTCAGCGCCGTTGTTTGACCGATTCAGACGCTTCGAATGCTTGCTACCTAGTTGCTAGACCTATTAAGACTATGGACTGCAGCTGGAAGTGAAGTTAACGCGATTTTATACTGTTATTGGCTAGATTATCACCGAAAATGGCACTTTTGACGCAATTTCCATACATTGCGCGTCTTTCCGCTGCTCAATCAGAGTCACTATCAAGCCCTAGAAGGCTCGCATTCATCTGGTCGATGTCAACAGAGGCCTGGGTCAATCCCTGACCGGTAACATCTTCGTAGGAGTCAAGGGAACCGATGGAACGGCGAGCAGCTTGCTTCTTGTCGTGGAGGTCGAGAATGGACTTGGACACGTTCTTGCCGCCAAAGATCATGAAAACTTGCACTTTCTGCATGCGGAAGGTCTTGATAACGATGCAGCTGGACGTATAGTTGATGAACTTGGCACAGTCATGGGCTTCGACAAACTCCATGACACTTTGCATGTCAAAATTGGCCATCTCATCCTGCCCGCTGAGGACCACATTCTTGGTTTTGCCAGACTCGAGGGCCTCATCGATCACATTGAAGACGCGATAGACCTCATCTTCGATGGTTTTCTTGGCGGGCTTGGAGTAGGTGAAGGCTTGAATAAGATCAGACATGATGGAGCTGTCGATAGGAGAAAAATGAGAGCAGCAATTGGGTGGTCCATTATTGCTTCCGCGCCGCTACAGTTCACCTCAAAGCCGCGGCAAAAGCACTCCGATGATCACGGCATTCAAACTGAGGCGTTCAAACATTCAACATACGAATTCAAATCAAAGAGCCCGGGAAGCTCCATCGTGCTCAAGACTTCCGGTTGGTCTCACAAATCAACAAGGCAGCAGTCACCAATCAACAAGATGGCTGAGTGGCAAACAGTTCGAGGCTCCAGCTTTGCTGGTGATGTAGCCGGGGTTCCTGTGGCGGTTCGTTGCTCTTTCTATTGGAGGAACCACGATGGATCAGCCGGCGACAAGAGTGGAATGTTGAGTCTTCAAGAGAAAGGAGGAAGATACTCACTTCTTTTGGTCGAAAGGAATGGCTGTGGACCCGTTGTTCGAGCTCGCTTCCGCTTCCCTTATGGGGCTCAAGTCGACTGGCATGTCCCTCGTGTCGCAGGAGTCCGAACTCAGAACCGTCCAGGCCTTCGATTCCTTGCTGTGCGCATCTTCTTTGAAGGCAATGATGGTCATGGTTTCCAGCTTTTCCAAGCAACAGTACTAGCTAACGATGCGGAGAATGCAGCCATGGCACGTCTCCTCCATAGCGGACTCGTGTATGCCGATCAATGCCGCCGAGAATAAGACAACAAGTGTGTGCCGACTATAGTATTGAAAGGATAGCATAATAGCAATGTAACAACTAATAAGAAAACATTATCTGCTTGTACAATTGCAATGCTCTTGTCGGTGGCAAAATAGACCGTGTCGGTGGCAGCCATTCATAGATTCAAGTTCGCTGCTCGCTTTGCGAGATCGCCCAAAGCCATCTCTTGCCCTTGCTTGTGGTAATGATAAAAGCACGTCCTTTGGATGTGGATAGGTTTGTCGCTATCTCCGTTGATGATGACATGTGGCTTCCAAGCTGCTAGCTTCAGCGCTCTCTCCGACTGTGTATCGCACATGAACTGCTTACAGTGCAGGCAGAAGCAATGGGTCTGCGCACCGCAAACAATACAAGAGCCTCGGCTCCCTTTCCCGTTGAGATCTCCATTGTCGCCAATTCTCTTCACAGGAATTCCAGCATGGCCTTTTGATCTCTCCAACACAAATTGGCTTGCTTTGTCTAGTCGTCCGCTGACCAGTTTCTCTTCCAGAGAGCTATATTTTGCTAGCACTCCACGCTTTGGTGTCTTGTTTGTCACAATCAAAGCAACTTCCGTACGTTCGACGTTTGCCTGCGATCTAGTTCCTCTGCCTGCGGCTGCTGCTGTCGCTCTTGGTGGAGTAACAGGTGCTGCCGTTTCTTCCGGGGCAAAGTGCTTTGTGATGTGATCGATAATCAAAAACTGTGTCTTTTTGAAGGAAGCTCTCTCGGTTGCAGAGTCGCGGAAACGCTTGAGGCAAGAGTATCGATTGAGGTCCTCTCTAGCCGTAGCAATTTGGTACATCCGATGGACGTGGACGCCGACAAGTGAGAGCATTCGAGCTGTCGCGACACTTTGATTTTCATTGTTGGGCACACTGTATTGGCAGTGCCAAATCAAGTTCGTTGTAGCGTCTGATCCACCTTTGAGAGTATTCCAATATGAAAATATCAATGGGATGATGTGTCGTAAGCGTGGGATGGGTAAGGTCATGTTGTTGTTGATGTCCTTCCACAGTGCTAGCTCCATTTTAAAGCTGTGACCGTCCAAGCTTGACTTATTCACCTCAACATTGTCAAGCACTGTCTGGAGCTCATCGTCTGATGGACCTGCAGTGTTATCATCGTACATCCAACGAAGACAGCTGCTGTAGACGTCCTCTAACACGTCTCCGTAGGCCTCTTTGATAGCATCCGACACAAGAACAAACACTCCGTACACCACAGCTCCGCCATTGTCACCGACAAGCAAGAGAACGTATTCAAGATCGTAAACGAATGCATGATGCAAGACCTGAATAGCTTCGTGAGTGCTGTTGACAATCCTCTTGAATTTGTCCGAATCGGCTCGCACCGAAAAGTACTTCCGCTGTCGCTGTCGAGGCGTTCTATCTTCGCCAAGGAGCCGACGAATCACTTCAGCTTGATGTGTGGCTTGCTGATCGGTCCTTGCCGCGACTCTTGACTTAATTTCAACACCAATTGGAACGACATCGATATCGTCCACAGAGGCGAAGGCCAGGAAATCGATCGATCCTCGAACGTATCGTTGTTGCTTTCGTTCAACTAGAGGAGCCGTGCAGGCAGCTATGAGCTTCATGGGGCTGTCCATGCCCTCTTCGTCCAGCTCTCGAAGACAAGCACGCATGATGTGGCATTCAAGTTGATGCCCTCGTCTTGTGTGCTTCTTAGCGTCGCCTTTCAAAGGATCCAAGTAGCCTGCTTTCACAACTGTGAGCAACAACTTGTTCTTATCGGACAGCAATGCAATTTGTTCCTTCTTCTGCTGTTGTTTGCTTAGTGTGACCTCAATAACAGCCTCTGGATGCGAGCGGAGATGAGAATCGATTGCCTTTCGGATTGTTTCTTGGTTTGCTCCATCATCGGCAATCCCCAGCTTGGTGGCAATAGCGGAGAGATGTTTCTTTGTTTTGAAGACGTGTCGACGAAGACGAGGCTCGGCATCAAGGAATATGTTGAAGCTTTTCAAGTCGGTTTTGTTCTTCTTCGCTTCATCCTTTGCAGCGGAAGGATTCTTACCCAGCTCTTTCAAGATCGCTCGGACTTGGGCCATGTCGATCTCATCAAATTGGATTTGATGCTTTGCCGTCTGGATCAGCCCCTCCGAATCCAACAGCCCAGCAAGCGATAGCTTCACGGAGTTGTCGCCATTCCCTTCTGCTTGTTCCTCTGCTTCTTGTTGGCTGGTATCGTCACTGAGAGCGCCGCTCTGAACAGAAGCATCGCCATCATTTGCTGCATCATCATCAGCATTATCTTTTCCTCTCGGTTCATCGACATCGACGACAAGACCTTCAAGCATGCCTTTGATTGTCATCCACGAAGCACTGTGCTCTAACCAATCTTCGTCTCCTACACAAGCGGCAATTGCTCTGTCTGTTGTTGACGATGTAAGGGAAAACTTTCGGAGCATGAACCATTCCGGCGAGCCTTGTGTTGTTGTTAAAGCTCGCACTGGCAGATCGTGTAGCTCGGATAGAAGGTCTGCTGCAAGATCTTCATACAGCGTCTTTGTTCCATTGTCAAATGTTGTCCTTAGTTGCAAGAAGCTCTTCTTCAAACGATCGTCTTCCGAGAGACCAGGGTCATCGTACCAGACCAAATCCTGCGGTTTCGCAAGCACTAGCTCCCATTCAGGAAGAGCTCCGTGCTCAGTAGAGATGCCAAGTGTTACACCACCAGTTCCATTTCGAAACGCCTGGCAATAGAGCTTTCTTCCGTGGCTTGTGGTCTCCATGATCTGGAGAGTTCGAGCGCCAGTAACCGGCACATCGACACGGGTATCCTTCCCTGTTATATTTTGACGGTACGTCATTGGAATGCAGGGCTGCCTCTTCACAGTCCCAGCTCGGATCTTTGCACCTGCTTTCATGAAATACTGATGTAGAATTGAATGGGTCCAATAGCCTCGATCTTTAGCACAGGAAATAGGGCGGAGATCACCCCCTCCTTGGGCCGCCATTGGAGTGATTCCTTGGCTAAAGATCCGCTCGGTTGCTGTTTCAGAGCTGTCGTTTACCTCTCGTTCCCATGCTATCTGTACTGGAACCTGAGAGTATGAAAGGACCAGAGTGTGGAGGGTATGCCCAGGCACATTGTCTTTGACGTGTCGCATGGATTTCAGACCAGCCGTATAGGTGTTGCCGTGCGCGTGTGGTTTGTCATCATCCAAAGTAACCTGCATGACAGGCCCAGGAAAGCCTTCGATAAAGATTTCACGGCCATAGTTGTTGATTGAACCTTCTAGTTTCATCCAGAAAGGGACCATTCCTGTAGGCGTCAAGCTTCGATTTCGCTCTTGTAATGATGGCAGCGATGCTGTTCCAATCTTCTTCCAATAAACTGAATATTCTTCTTTCGAGAGGGCTCCTTCCAAGTTAATTCGACTGTACTTATCGAATAGTTGTTTGGTGGAAACTTGGTAGGAGGAGGAAAGGAAGAATGTCAACACAAAGTGAAGGAAATCGTCATGACAATCGAAGATCTTCTCTTCTTTGAAACATCGATAGACCTCGCTCTCGGGGCCAAATAACAGGTTGAAGATTGCAG
Organism: Seminavis robusta; assembly: GCA_903772945.1. Lineage (NCBI taxonomy): Eukaryota > Bacillariophyta > Bacillariophyceae > Naviculales > Naviculaceae > Seminavis > Seminavis robusta. The sequence continues at coordinate 10,454 of CAICTM010001972.1, forward strand.
CAAATTTGGGCCGCTGGCTCCCACACAGCCGCTCCATTTTCTGGCGAATGAACTGCATTTCAACTCTTGCTTGATTCCATGCGGCATCTTGAGCAACACCAATAGTTGCCTTCGTCTCGTCGACATTATCCACGGCTTTCCAAACGTTCGGCCCATCAAATCCTTGCGCCTCTTCTCTCTCAAAATCTTCCAATGCCATACCTCTGTCAACTACGCCAAATGGCTCGACCTCTGGGGACGCTTCGTCATCGCCTCCGCCATCTCCGCCGTCTTCAAAGCGTACGGACGCCATCTTGTCAACAAGACAAAAAGAATTCTTTTCGTCAAAAAGTGCGCTTTCGCTGGTTCCAGCGAACAATGAGATGAGAAGAGGCTTCGTTGGCGTCAAGAAACATCTTTGAACGCATTGTCAGAGCAGGAACCTTCCATATCATGAAAGAATCACACTGTGGGGACGGTGGCATTGTGAAATGGGTGTGCTTTCTCTCTCAAACGATGGGAAAATGCGATTGTAGGCTCTGAATCATCTTCTGCCGCCTAACAAAGCATCAACAGTTGAACCAATAGGTTTGAGTGATGGTAGGGATGCTTATCTATGGCCAAAAGCTAGCTATTCCTCCCATGAGAGACACCGACTGGAGCAAAGAGTGTTCCTTTGTTTATCTTGTCGCTGTGACAGCCGAGTCCCGAATTTGTCATTCTCGGGACTCGAACCTGAGTGGGGATATAAAAGACTTGACAAATAACATAAAAAGACTTAATGGGTTAGTTTTGTAGAGCATAGCCCTATAAGTAAAATGAAGGTCCATGGACTGACTCCAGCCTGGACCGGGACCAAACCAGCCTTGTGGCGAATGAGCGTCCCAAACTAATAGCCTTTATTCGACAGTTAGCTTATTACTATTTGATAGTTAGCTTTTATTATTCGATAGTTAGCTTTTATTATTTGAAAGTTAGCTTTTATTCTACAGTTAGCCTTTTTATTCGATAGTTAGCTTTTATTATTCGACAGTTGGCCCATTTATTCGATTAGTTAGCAGCCTTACATTTGACACCATGTAGCTACTAGAGTAGAAGCAAGTAGTCCGCGCTTAATTTCGGTCATACCATGCGCGCGCCAATAAGCTGACATGCGTTAGGCATCTTGCACCACACCGCTTCCACCGACCCCATCACAATTCCAATTGACCCCATGACCATGCCAAAAGACGCCCGTCCCAAAGCTTCACAATGGTCCATAAGCGTGCCCCTTTCTCGAATGCGCTGATTGAACGTCTTTCGAGTTTACCTCTGGACGAAGTTCTTTACACCATTTTTGCAATCCTTGACAATGGCACCGGCAATCGTTATCTTCAGGGATACATCAAAACCTTCCGCCGATGCCGCTTCAACACGTTATACAAACTTGCAGGAGCTGCATTTATTAAAACATGCCCACGAGTTAACAAAGCCCTGGTGGAAATTCAGTTCAATCAATTCAAAGAATTCGGTATACACAGCAATTCCCTAGGATTCCATACGCACCTTGCCCAGCTTAGAAAGAAAGTGTACGAAGGTGCAACATTACGCCAACTGATGGAATATTTCCCTGACACTGAGGAGTTTATGCTCATTCTCTCCCGGATTTATTTGTGAAGCATTTATTTAAGACTTTTGTTACACACACACAAACTTGCGCAACTTAGACAAACTTGCAGGAGTAAGATTTGATAAACGCAAACCACAATACTGCTATTTTACTACAGGTTTGTACCATGGAATGTAAACATGTTACATTATTCCTGCCTTTTTATTATGCCTCCAGAGAATGGGCATGTGTCACGAATTATTAAAACGTAATCTATTACTATACGATTGGAGTCAATGCATGATTTGCTCTGTGAGCCTATATCTTTATGGGCTTCTTTACTAATGCCTGTGCAGGATAGCGAATGTCCTATTCTTACTGGGTAATTAAAGATATAAGCTGAGAAATTCGAATCCTGCATAAGCACTCGATTGTACCCCTTAGCATAATTTGCTATATAAAGTACTGTACGCATCTACCTACTACTGGTAGTCAACTTACGAATTTGTACTGTTTTACAATAAGTATGCTCTCTGTGCAGGATTCGTTCCGTTTGGCGATTTCACGGAACACGATTGAACGATGAATGCATGTTTCAACTATCAGCTTTACTTATGCCTGTGCAGGAAACGATTTTACTGGTTAATAGAGAATATAAGGTCTATAGTTCGAATCTTACATAAAAGCGCGTTTGCACTCCTAGGAACTTGTACTATATTAATTACTGTATGAATCCACTGACATGTGCAGCCACAGATTCTCAAATAGATGTCTTTTCTTACATGCTAAAATCGTATGATGTTTATATATGCCTATGCAGGATACACGAATGTCTTGTTCTACTATTAATAGTTTGATTTCCACGCTTTATAAATAGTATTCTTTTTGTTAACTTATTAATTACACTTTCCCCGAAGGGATTATGTTCTATGTTTAGATTTGAAAACGGTATATGCAAGCCTCTTGCTAGGGCTTGCCTTTAACCGTTTGTGGGTATAGAAAAGGATATATGAGATGCATCTTGACATGGAAGTGTTTGTGTTTTCTGTGGGTGCGATATGGCGCCCTTTTTTGTTTGTTGTAGTGTTGTTGGTTTAGTTAGCTGGTGGACCTCTAATGATCCAGTTTTCCATCAGGTTACGTTCGTAGTTCTGATCATTGCGAGGTTGGACTTGGTCTGCCGCCGCTGCAGACCGGGCGTTCTCCACACTAGCTAGCCATTGTTGTTTGTTTGTAGTTGTCTGCTCCATAATGGAGTCGAGGCCATGTCGGAATAGGGGTCTGTCTTCCGGGCGCAGGCTAGCGGCGCCAAGACCATTGGAACCTTATTTCTTCTTTGAGGGTAGTTCGGAGTTGTGGGTCGAAGGCTGGATGTGGGTCATTGTGTTTGATATGATTGCGGTGGTCCTACATGTCCAAGGAAATATCAAGAAGTTTTCATATGACTGCGGTGGTCCAGCGGAAACCATTGCGGCGATTGCCTAGGGATTTGTAGTGGTGGTCTTCTTGCAATTGGGTGAACCGGTGGCTGATGCGTCCGAGCAATAGGTTGTACCATCCTATCTCAGTCTGTTCAGCGAGTGCAGCTCTGACGTCGGCACGGAGAGGTCCCAGGCGTGGAGGGCTCCTCTTTCCCCAAGCCCGGAGATGTTCTATGATGCCGTACCGAAGTGATTGATTTGTACCAAGTTTGCGAAGGTGCTTGTCTAAGGAGACCAATGCCTCGGCCCAGGTAAGTCACACCCCGGCTAGGACACAGCAGAACATGCTTAGGGGTTTCATCGTCTTGGGCACAACGGGGGCAGTGGGAGTGGTCCCAAATCTTCCGAGTGTGCATTGATCGTCCGACTCCACAGAAACCAGTGGTGTGTTTGGTTAGCCAGCGTCGTTTTCCTTTGGGCATGCGTCTGAGGGCCTGGTTCGATGCCTTCCAGTTGATTTTCCTGAGGGTCTTGTGTGGCAAAGCAAGCTTGCGGGCCAAGTAAGGTCTGACTATGGGTGCGTACATACGCTCGTAGAGGTTGGTTTTGTCCAAGTAGGACAGGGGTTGAGCCTGCCATGAGAGCTGCCAGCTTTGCCCCCCGATGTGTTGGAGGTTTGGCTCCCGATCCCAGGTTGCTCTCAGGAAACTCTTCGCTTCTCGGTCGACCACGATGTTCTGTTGTTCCCACCAGGTGAGTTGGTGTGGTTTCTTTTTGGCATCGGCATGTCCAGCCACGTAGGAAAGTGTGACTTTAATTCCTGCTTCCTTGAGCTGTTGCCGTTGGTGTTGGCAGGCGAGTAGGAGGTCGTAATGTTTGTCACCGGGGCGAATAGGGGCGTATCCTTCCAATTTGTTGATCACAGACTCCCCGTCCAATCTCAGGTCGCATGAACCCGTGGTGATGTTGTGAACTTGTCGCAAGATGTTTATAGCGATCATTATAGTATTCTTTACTATATAGAGTACTGTATCTATCTACCTAATCACGACTCGGCTATTGCTGTGAAAAGGAATTTTATACTGTTTATGCAAACCACCATATGAATATATAGTAAAATAGTACGATTGTGCTTTGTCAATACGAAATGGTACTATATCTCGCTGCTAGCTACTACTCTAGACTACCTAGCTAGCTAGATACTAGCTAGATAGTACTACCAGGTAGCCAGGTTTCCAGCGCTTCCTCTTTCTTTATCTCTAACCATTGTATTTTAATAAAGTAATTTTATTATACAAATCCATGCTCCCCAGTGGCTCCCCCTAGGGTCGTTAATATATGCCTTCGAAACCCCCACCTCATTGTGAAACACATGAAGAAAGCCGCACCACCTCCATACCAACAGGATGAACTGGTCAGCCATGAAGAATGGTTGAACGTGGTCAGCCCTACAGGATTACCAGTGAAAGTGTATAAAGCATGGAAGAAAGGAGAGAAGTATAAAGCGTCACACGAAGAACGGATTGCGAGAAACATCGCCCTCAAGGATACCTGTGACTGCAAAGGCCTAACAATGAAAGTGTATACGGCATGGTTGAATGGTGAACAGTACAAAGCCACCTAGACCCCCACACAATCCCTAAACATCTTAACTATGAGGGCAGAAGACACAATTCAATTCTACTGGTAGAGTGATCTGGCCTTTAAGACCGACCGTTTCGCGCAATATTATCTTCAGGGCTGGATATCAAATATAGTACATGTAAAGAGGGGAATCGATAGAACACATGTAGCTGAGTATGCCACAAAATTCGCAACCTCACAGTGTACTTATTGGTGGAGTTATGAGCAGTTGAAATTATCCTCACTTTTGACACGAATTCTTTTCATCTGCATATTAAGACTCCACGGTACTGATCTACGTAGGATCCTACGTGGAGGATCCTGTAAGATCCTACGTGGCCCCTTAGGAAGCACCTCCAAGGCTCTGGTACTGAGTCTACGTAGGATCCTACGTACGTACCTCTATTTATTAGGATAGTCTTAATCTGTGGTGGGTCTTAATGCGCAGATCACTCTACTGTCAGACGGGCAGGAAGGACTTCGCCAACATGCCTTAGGTAGATCCAACGGGATGTCCAATAAAATTAAAATTTAGTAATTTAATTTTAAAAATAACAATTTTAATCATCGCCACGTCTACCAACGCTAACAATTTCATTCACACAGTCCTTCTCGATATATTCAATCAAAGTGTATCTAAAGTTCGGCACGAAACTCCTACTACCGACAACAATGCACACCCATGACCTAGCTTCATCATCACATCCTGACATAATGTGCCCGACACTCTGAGATGGATGATCATGCATCTGGCCGCAATATGGACATCTAGCCTCTGTCGCGCCCCGCATGAAAATTTTTTAAGCTAGAAGTTAAAAGGATGGGCCCCCGCAGGGGGCTTAGAAGTGTAAAGAGTGGGCCCTTGGGGCCCAACCACCAAGCTAGCTAATGGGAGTGAACATATGGCCTTCTGGCTGGCCCTCAAAGCACTGCAGCAGAACCTCTTTCATCTCTGGCTTTGTCTTTTTGATGGACTTTCCCAGGACCCTGGCCCAATTTTTCATGTCTGCGAAGCTTGTGGAGGAGTCCAACAGCTTGGCTTTGGTCAGACCGCCTTGCTTCGGAGCAGCATTTCTCTTTCCAGTGGCATGTTGATTGATGGCGGCCATCTGAACCAGCATACCCCCCTGTCTGAGCAAAGCTTTGGCATGCTGGGGCCTCAGCCTACCCCTGAGACCAGCGTTGCCCTGCCCCATCATGTTGAAGTGCATTCGATCGAATGATTCGGCAGCGAGCTCGGCAACGTTGTCCGTGTTAGAAATTTGTAATTTGTGCCTGGCCTGCAGCAGGAGCTTCCTTCCTTGCGAGGGCTCTCATAACATGAGATGAGACTCCGTGGACTGCTCCCTGTGGGAAATATTGCTGCAGATGCCGATCCAATTTTCCGGCAACAAGAGGAGTCCTGGTTTTCGCAGAGGCACGCCCTGTCTTGCCAGCAGCCGCCAAGAACACCATGCCATTGTCGTCCACCTTGGGGAAGCGTCCTCCAGACGAGTACATGCTCCGGATATAGTGGTCGATACAAGCCGGAGCCTCTTTCTTGCTCGCACTCATCATCGGATCTTGGATTGCGATGAATACAGCTTCCTCGGATTGCGATGAAAGCGGCTATATCCTCGGCTTGCGGTAAGTACCTCTGTGGCTACTGAATACGGACGGGATGACCTCGGTTGTATGGTCTTGCTTCACTATCTCGCTCAAATTCGAAATCCTCTGGACCGTCGGTAATCCTCTGGATGCATGCTCCGTCGGTCTTTCGAAAACAACACGAAAACAACACCACGAGAGACTGATCGAGCTGACACAGAGAATCCGATGATATGCGAAACACGACTGAAATCATTTCGAACGATTGATTCTGATTGGCTAATCTCCTCTACAGCCTCTACATCGGTAGTGTACCGCGCTCTACAGCGGTAGGCCGATGTCGGCACGACGGTCCCACTGTACTTTCTGTACCAATCGTTTGACCTTCTGTGGATCGAAATACCGACAACAGAATTACAACAGAAATCCCGTAGTACTCCTGCAGATACATCCGCATCTCATCCAAATCGATAGGTAAACCATTAGCTATAGAATTATCGTTCGCCATGGTCGCAATTTATCACAAAAAATAAAATCCTCTAACCAGCAGATGGAAAGATGTTTGCTGTAACCGGCCTATGTTGTAGCCTCTGCGACTATTTGACCATGGCAGATTTGACTAAAAGAGAATTTGTAACGGAAGCCTTCATTGCCTTTGACTATGTTGCCTGATACACCCCGACGAGGAAGTCAACATAGCGAGTTGGTTTCCCAACTACATTGTCAGCCAATTCGACGATGACATGATAGACCTAGACCAACCCCTTTCCATGGACGGTTGCGGAGGCCTCCACTGCCTCATAGGCGAAAGAAAGGTTATCATACTGGAATTTCAATAGGTTCTAGCTAGCTCTAGGTTGCAACCTTGGGTTGCTCCCGACCCTAACCAGGTAGAAATAGTTGACCAGCGGGGATGGTGGGTGCTTGAGGAAAGATTAAGAAAACTCCGCTGTCCAGGGTGATAGACAACGAAGACACCATAAATGCTAAACATACAACCTTACTACTTTTGGACACACATCCATCCAACCAAGGACCTATCGACGGCCCATCCGACGCATAAGAATCATCTGTTCCAAAGAAGGGTCAGCGGGAACAGCTGCAACACCTTGACCTGGGATGGCAAATGGCGCTCCAGGGGGGAGGTTTCCGGCGACATACATGTTGTTCATGGCCATAGCTTGTTGTTGACGCAACAACATTAATTGATCCATATGCGTCACTGCCATAGCAGCCTGGTGTTGCTTTTGCTGTTGCTGTTGAAGATGCCTATGTTGGATAGCAGCTGCGGCAGGGCTCAGCACTGCAGCTGCCCTCTGACTGGTCATGTTGTTGATGATGGGAGGATCAGAAGCTTTCATTGTTTTTTTCCTGGAGCTCTCACCGGAAGGCGAAGCAGGAGGTTTGGGAGCAGCCGGAGCCTCTGGTTTCGAGGTGGGTTTGGAAGTACCATAAAGAGCCGATGCCAACCGTCGCCTACGAGCTGCCTCGGTGTCTCGGCCGACAAGATGCTGTTGTTCGTTCGTCTGCATTCGATGACGTGTTAGAACCAGCTCTTCTTCCTCTTTTTGCCCACATCCCCAGTGCACCGAAGCCCAAGGTGGCAGGCAAAGTCCTTTCGGCCAAATTCGAGATGACAAAGAGGCCAAAGAAAAGGCGCCCGAAGATGGCATGGGAAATTTATCAGGAACAACGACTATCAGAGCAATGTCTCGGCAAGACATTCCCCGAACAACTAATGCTGTTGATGAATTCGAGTGTGGCGGTACGTCATGGTTCGCGGTGTACTAATCGTCTGCCCACGGAATACTTCCCTCACCTTTCATCCTTGTTTTCAGTCTGGAAAGATGTGGTGGACGGCAGATGGTGGCGGAAAAACCTTCGCATTTGATTTGGCATTTTTCAAAGACGATGTGATGAATATGTTCTTTCCACCGAATCATCTCAGAAGGATTACGGTGATGTTAACTCGATGGTACGTGAAGCATGATTCCGTCACCGAATGCAATGTTTCTCAGCGCGTCTCACGCATGCTCTCCACTTTTCTGTTCTTTTCGCGCCCCGTAGGGAATTTAAGAGGGTCATGCAGCCGGATTTACCGAAGCACTTCTTGGCTTATCAGCACCCTAATTTCGATCGCTTCAAACCGGAAATGGCCTCGGAGATTGTTCTAAAGTGCAAAGGCGCCTTCGAGCTGGCTTTGGAACGAGAGGAGGAGGATAGAAGAAGGTTGTTTCAAGGGATTCGAAAGCAGCGAGAGCAAGGCGACGGAATGTTGCTTCCTGTTCACAAGTCTGCAGCTGCCGTGGAACAGTTCATTTCGAATTCAATGAGAAAAGTAGAGCAGGGGAGGAAAGAAAAGGGGCTGGACAAGATACTTTTCCAGCAACGGACGCACCCATTGCAGCGGAAGCAGGTTACGAAGGCCGTTCGCCCTCGTGTGAAGAAGCCAGAGAAGGCAAGGGTGCCTCCATCTGTTCTGATCGCCTCGCTTCGTAGGGATGAATCCCACGGCCACGACAAAGCTTCCGTCGCTCCTCCTTCCGTGAGAATTGCTGCCCTTCGAAGAGATTGTCCACCCAAGAACGTGCACTGGCCACTGCCGCGCCAAGCAAGTCTCGTGAACCTCCAATTTCGTTGCCAGCGACCCAACCCAACAAAAGCCAGGTCACAGCCAGAAAGCCAACGACACGCCCTCCCGAGAGAAACATTTTCGCAAGGCTGGAAGCAGCCAGGAGCGGCTCTACTGGTAAAGAGCCCGTCTCACGTCCCTCGCCAAAGAGCAGCTCAATCGGTCGGGAACCCATCTCGCGTGCTAAGCCCGCGTCGAGCGTCAAGAAAGCTCCTCCTCCTCCTGCATCAGTTGAAATCATTGACGTTGATGCTCCTACTCCGGAACCAAGCAGGGACATCAACCGAGGAAAACGAAGAAAGAATTCTATTCGCTTGCCTCCTAGACCTGTGCAGCCTGCTGTTGCTGTAGCCGTAGCTGAGCCACCAAGGCCAGAGCAGCACGGCTTTGAGCGAAGAAGCGCGCAGTCGGGGCTTCACCTCCGCCAAAGCCACATCCTCCGAGGCAAGGCAATTCCAACGACGCTTGCTAATCTACAACAGACGCCTCGAAAAAGGCTGGGAATGACGTGGGATGATCCTTCTTTGGGAACTCCTGACAGCGCGGAAAGCCCAAAGAAAACCAACGAGCTTGCGCAACGCCTAGCCAACAACCGCGATGTGGGTACCAACTCCATCCGGAGAACGTCACTGGCTTCTAGTCGACGCTTGTCGGCCCAAGAGCAGGTGGCCTTGGCCGAGGAACAACGTGCCTTGAAACGGCAAAAGCAAATGTT
>CAICTM010001973.1:0-19988 GCA_903772945.1 Seminavis robusta
CCCAAGTTTCTGCTTCTTGGGTGCTTTGCGTTCAACACTCCAGCCTTCATCCAGCAATGCTTGCTTTTCCAGCTGATACTGGCCATCTTTTGCTTGTTGTCATCGTCGTCTCAATGCCTCTTGCAGCTAGGAAGTCGCTTTCATTGAAAACACGAATCTCTTCCTGATCTTGTTGAGGAAAGAATGGAAAATCTTCCTTGATCGCGTCATCTGGGTGGGAGTCCTCCTCATCATCGTCAGAAGAGGGTTTGCTTCTGCAACTTGTTCTTGTTCTGGTTCTGGTTCACCTTTGCGGTGCTTCTTCTCCAACCCCCTCTTCGGAAGAAGAGCTGTCAGCTGTTGCTATATCGTTCTGAGAGTTGCCACCAACAGAAATGTCATCGTTTGCCTGGACCTCGATCGACTCGTTGTTGGCCACTGCTGGAGCAGCATTCTCGCTGTTCTCATCACTTGCATCATTGTCCTGGTCAGCGGTAGGAAATTCCTTCTCTTTTGGGTGCCTCAACATTTGGGAGGTCAATTCTACAAACATCATTGTGGGCTCCCCATTGCCCGGGTCACAAAGCTCAACTCTCCATCGCTTAGGACCAGTTGCTTCTCGAATGATTGCAGGAGACTTCTGAGACTTCAAGATGACCTTTGAGCCGGTACCAAGGCGTTTGTTTCCGTTGATGCGAGCCGATGCGAGCCGATGAGAGCGGCCGCCACACCTTTAAGACTACCAATCAAAACAAGATAGAGCACGCCATATTACCCCACTTCTACAGATATGATGATTGCAATGAGCGCCTCCGATGCTCTCAGAACTGGCGCAGCAACAGTGAGAGCAGCAACTTGCAAACTGAAAATAAGGAACATTCGTGCAAAATTGTGGGAATCAATGAATTGGAGAGCGCGGCTGGCTGCATCCAACACGTCATCAAGACGGATCAAGACATCCCAAGAACTCAAAAATGTACTCAAATATGATAGTAAAAATATTGATCAGTAATTTCAGTTAATAAAGATTTAAAGAGTTACGTTTTGGATTCTTGATGGCAGCAGCGAGGAGCGATTGATTCGAATAGACACACAATCGCAAATAAAGCACCGAGCACAATCCAACCAACACAATGGGATAATAGACGCCGCATCATTCAACTACTTGCGCTGGCGCTGGCTACGACGGAGAGCAATACAACGGGAGTTGCGAGCAGGGACAACAGGGACAATGGAGGCGACGGCAAATGGCTCTTGAGAGAATCCCACAGCTGCGGAGTAGTCGGAACTGGTGTCACTGTCTTGGAGATTGACGCTGCGATCAAGGCGACTTCCAATGAACTCGACTTCTGCCTCCAAGTCTTCCTCCACCACGTCTTCTCGGCCTCGTTGTTGGTTCCATTGTTGGTTCCTTCTTCTCGTCCTCCTGCACGTGCCGGAGATTTGTCGGTACTCGATCCACTACTGTTGAGAAAATCAACCACGGCTTGGCGGTTGGCCAGGATGGATTCAACTTGCCCTCCACGGTTGACAGGAGGGCGAGCTGGTGGGGCGACTTCTTCCACTGAGCTGTCATCGTCTGAGCTGGGCAGAATCTCGGTCCCAAATCGGTCAAGCTCTTGGATTTCCACGAACAGATTTCCTGGCGTTCCATTGACCACCACACGACAGCTGCGACCAGTGGCCTCTTCCACGAGGCGGATGTTGAAGGCAAAGTCAGTGAATGAGTAGCGAGGCATGATTGGTTGCTTGACTGTTGATTTGTGTTGTGAGTGCTCGGTTGTGAGGTTGTGATGTGACGACCGGAGGACCGGAAGTCCCCAGAATTTTCCCGCGGCTTTCAGGTGAACAAATCCAAATGCCAATGCTTTGATACTCCACTGTACTGCTCACAGCCTTTCCTTCTGTTTGAACCACAGCATTGTCTTTGTATTGGATTATTCAAAAGGAAGCGGGCTTGATTGAATCGGCGCGACTCGACTTGTCTTGCGTCCGGAGTTTCCTTGGAAGCTCACTTTCTGTTTGGTCTATCCGTCCAACTCTTCTCCATCTCACCATGAACACTTCCATCCGCTCCTTCGTCCTCCTTTTGGAGGCTTGGCTTTACTGGATTCGCTCTCGCGTTTCCAGTTCAATTGCTCGGATTTACTCATCTTTCCTTCTGCTTGTAGGCGTGGTCCGTTCGGCCTGTTGCTTCCTTCTTGGACATGATGTTGAGTGGACTGATGTTTTCTGCTTTGATGAGGAATCCGAAGATGTGACGGTTGTGGTCCGCGTGGCCTCCTCTCTATTCAACAAGCGGGTACAGGGCCTTCTTGTTGTCCAGCAATACGGATCTTCCAGTCTCTTCCGTCTGTTGATTGATGGTCATGAAGTGATTCCTCGGGCTGATGGTGGAGGAAACATACAAGGCGATCGGCTCATGGGTGCTCTGCTTCTTCCAGATGGTATTAAGTGGACTGTCAACACAAAGAAAGCTAAGAGTGGCAACGCTTCCACCATTCGAGGACGTTGCACCTACATTTCCTTTGTCGACAACTTGACTGGCATGACGTCTCTGCAGGTCACAACGATCCATGACACACGCAACAATGGCAATGGCAAGGCAGTCGGCGCTCTCTTTGAAGAAAAGATGAAAGCCGCCGCAGAGTTGGTCAATAGCAGGCCGAACACAAACAACATGGTGACCATTTGAGGTTGGCGGACTATCGGTCCTCATTGGTCATCGGAATGAGTTGTTTTGTACTGTTTTACTATAGGTTCTCATTCCGCGGATTCAGGATTTTTGTGCAAATCAACTGACACGATCCTCGATTCAAAGCTGCTCCGTATGCGACGACCATGGCGTCTATTCAAAAACGGATTGCGCCGATCAACACTTTATATATAGTAGATCAAAAGACTGTATTGTCCTATCCTTCATTTTAGCCATGGTTACTATCTCTGACACCGTCAAAGTAACACGGATGGGGTCCGCACCGTGACTACCTCCATCCGCGGGAAACTGCGAGGCACTAGTAACCAAATCAGAATCTCCAAATGGCCACCTGCTGCAGCTTTATGGCATGTGAATTCATCACCTTGAGCAGAACCTGAGCATGCCCATTTATCCCATGGACAACCATTTTCGCGAGCCCACTTTAGAATTTCCAAGTGTCCATCTTCGGCAGCAGAGGCACACGTATCTGCATTCCATGGACAACCATTTTCACGAGCCAACTTTAGAATATCCAAATGTCCACTTTGAGCAGCACCATAACACGTATCTGCATTCCATGGACAACCATTTTCACGAGCCCACTTGAGAATATCCAAATGGCCAGCAAAAGGACATGCACCCCATTTCGAAGATGTGACCCGGAGGCTCACTCTTTTTTCATCGCTGGCTTTGCATTCGTGACTTAAGGTATCGCTGCAGTACCGGTAGTGGCGGCCCTCCCACAAACAAAAAAAAGAGACCATGACGACAGATAGCAGTAACAATGTATTTGTCGCAGCTTTGGAAGCAAAACTGCGCAACTTGGCTGGGCTAGATGATAAGGAACGCAGCTTATTGATTGCTACGATTGCAACACCAGCCACCGATTTCGTGACTGTTTCGCTGAAATACAGCAAGTTCGGTTTGACAACGATTCAAGACATTGCCAAGTCGGCGGTGACAGTGAACTTTCTGAACGAGCAGGCAATTGCCAAAAGGGAGAGTAGATTAGGTGAGGTTGAGTTCAATATTTTTCTGACAAGGAGTGCAATCATGCTGTCAACCACGAATATTTGCGCAATACCAACTATCCACGGACGTTATTTATAAGAACAAAGCAAATTGGATTCTCGGAATTTGGAGCGGAGGATGCGCTAAGTTATGCAGGAATTGGAAAGATCCACTTGGTGGATGAGACCGATTCACGATTTCCACAACCAGCTAAGATCGAAGAATGCAATGAGTATCTGCTGCATGCGGTGAAAGATCTTCGCCTAAAACATAAATTGTATGACCCGTTGGAAGAGGGATGTGAAGAGACGAGGCGAGAATTTATATCTGCGGTTCTTGTCCTTGCCGCAACGTTTGCCGGGGTCAAGCTTGCCTGCGAAGAGGAGATCAACGGAAGTATTGGAAAAGGTCCAGTTGATTGGACTGCGCACTACGAAAATCACAGAATTTGCATTACTGAAGGGAAAAAGGACAATATCACACAGGGATTGTATCAGAACCTTGCGCAGCTCACGGCTGCTGGAGAAGTTCGACGGCAAAAGCGTTCTTTTTGTGTTGATTTGCCTCTTTACGGAATAGCAACAACGTACCGAGAATGGATCATTCTATGTTTGGATCCAGCAGCTGCTGAGAGTCGAGCGGGCATTCGTTTACCGACTCTTTGAGTCGCGTGAATTTGGTGCCATTTCCCTGGTGCAGTGCTCCTAAAGGAGAATGGCACCTTCCACGTCAGTTGAAGTTGTTAAATCCTTAGAAGAACCTAGTGTTTTTTAAGTATTTAATGAGTAGCCAAAATTTAACCAGTGAGAGACTCAAAGACTTAATGCAAATGTACCAAATGTGTCTTTTGTGCGAGGACGCGGAGACCAGCCTGTACAAAAATAAAATTCCTTGTTATTAAGAATCTCCATGGCATGTTGACTCTGGACTCATGTACCAATACTACATGCTGCTGCTGCTGCTGCTGCTGCTGCTGCTGCTGATCTATAGCTACTAGCTAGCTAGCTATCAATGACTGAGTTACAAGTAGGTTTTATCTACTACAGAGCAATCATTAAAATTCTACTAACACCAAATTAATTGTATTGCTCTAGAGCTTGATTCAAAGAAGCGATACCATCTTGTTTGACTGACTTGGATCATCATCTTGTTTGACTGACTTGGACGAATCTCACAGAGCTCATCTGTTGGAAAAGAGGTGGGGGGAGGCAGGTGCCGCTGCAGTGATTCAAGTGCTGCAAAAGCTTGAAAACTAAGTGTAACTCATTGTAAACAGTGTTGCCGTTGCTCTGTTGTCTTTGTAGAGTTGTTTACAATGCAAAGCTAGTTGAAATGACGACCACGTTAGTCGTCCTCCAATGTTCTACGCCAGTTACATCAGTTGCACGCCAGTTATGTCAGTTACCCTACGCTAGTTACGCTAGTTACCTCAGTTACTCTAGTTACGCTAGTTGAAGTGCCCCTAATTTTGGTGCAGTGCGGGGCGAGGATGGTGCAGGAGAACTGCACCGGCACCAAATTATGGCACCAAATTCAACTGACCCGACTCTTTCCATCAACGAGAGAAAGCACTTGAGAGAAGATGTACAGGAAGTAGCTGCTCAGATTGCAGGTCTTCTCTTGGACCAAAAAGAACGGAGTCGCGAAAACACAGGAACAGAGTCAAAGAAAGCAAAACAGTGAAGTAATTGTTTCTATGCGACGACGACAATGATCCAACCCCATCAGCACTGTCAAGACCTTCGGGACACGACACTGCAGCCTATGCAACAGGGAGCGACTCGAGATACTGAAACGATCCAGAATCGCCAGAAAAGCTGATCAACTCCTGCAACGAAATATACGGAGCATGCCGACATAAACCTCGATTTCATAAGTACCACAATAGCCCAAGCACTGATGATTCCCAAGGGGGATGAAAAAGTCAAACAACCGAAAAGTTACCACAGAGTGAAAGCTCGTGTTTTAGCGATTCGGCAGTTTGTGAGTAAACTTACTTAGTTCAGTCACTTTTTGCTAAAATCGTATGATCCTTTTACATTCATCATACAGGATGACTTCTTTCACCCCTGACAGGTGTCAAAATGGATTCTCGTTTTGGCCAAACCAAAATTGGAAGCAGTCATTTCTAACAAAAAGGGTCATTTCGCAAATCCTGCATAGCAATGACTACTTCCTAGAAAGAAAAGATTGAAGAAAATAAAATGAATATTACCACCATGGCAACAGTGTTGACCAAATGGCCATTAGCTTTACCAATACATTGATCTGATTGACTCTTTTCTAGGAGTAGCTCCCCAACACACTCACAGACACTCCCCTTGAAAAGAGTCAATCAACTCTAAGGTTTCCTATGGAGCCTCAATAAAAAATCAGGCTTGGATTCCATTTTGTTGTCATTCTGCAATGCATTTCTCCATGGGAAAGGTGCTCCAGTCCTCACTCTCAGCACCCAACCTGCACTGTAGCGTCTGGTAGAGGAGTGGGTGGCTCTGCATGAAGACTGGAGCTCCCATCCCAAAGGTTCCAAGGAGAATTGTTGGTTTGATGGCAACAAAACGGAGATTTCATGTTTGTTTGTTGTCGGTCAACCAGTCAATACAGTAGAAGAGTAGATGCCGCTTGTTCCTTTTGTACTAGCAGTAGCAGGAGCCTTGTTGTGGGTCTGCCAGAAGAGTGACAGTGTGGTCGCGATCGACTCGAAGACCGAAAGATCGATACGAAGACCGAATTGATCCGTCGAACGGAAGACGCTTGCATGTTGCCATCGCTTGTTGTTCTAGTAGTAGTAGTCGCTTGTTGTTGCATTAATGGCGGAGGCGCCGTCGCTCCGTGGAAGAGGAGGCGTCATGGTCGCGGCTCCGTGGAAGAAGAAAGAAGTCATCAACCGAATCGAATCGAATCGATCCGTCGGCCGATCGCTCGAACGGCTGCCGCTTTCCAGCCTAGCCAACCAAGAGGAGCCTGTCATGGTGGTGAGTAGTAGCCGCTGTTAAGAGGAGTAGCCGCTGTACGGTAGAGGAGATAGCATCATCTTGATAGAGGAGTCTATAGAGCAAAGGTATCGAAATATTGAACACTGGAGTGGCTTGGACGTCCCAGTGATGTCAGTTGAGTTTAGGGATGAGGCTACTGGTCCTTTAAGTCTTTTCACGGAACGTTCCGTTTTGCTTTCGAATGTCTTACCGGGAGCGGGCTTGCGTTTGTTTCGATAGCTTAGATTCAGCCTGTAGTACCTGGTAGCCGTTGAACAAGAACGGCTTTGCCGCTTTCCGCAACGGCTTTGGAGCCTCAGTCATGCTTTTGATACGACTCAACTCCACTCCTCAGCAGGAACAGACCTCGGGATGCTGAGTTGCAGAACACGAATTTTGTTCGGAAGTGACGAGGACGTGAGGGAGCGACCATGATGCAAGAACCAAAGCAAAAACCCCACGCTGCCATAGAAAGAACAAGCTAAAAGACTACCTTGAGCTATCCGCCTGCCGACAATAGAATAGTCAGTTGTCGTCTTGAGTACTGAATCGATTGTTTATCAACGTTATTTCTGCAGCACGATGAGCGCCTCTTCACAACCTTCGTCCGACAGTGACAACTCATTGAAGTCATCAGCTCCTCCCATTTCGGCGTTTCCTCCTCAGATGAAGAAGCAAGAAGACCCCTTCCAAGACCCCCTCCAAGACCCCCTCCAAGACCCCTTCCTAGCCATGGATGTCTCTGCCAAAACTGACATTACCCACACGGAAGAGGAAGAAGAGGAGGCCATTATTGTTGAGGAAGTCCAAGGAGAAAAACCTGAAACAGAAATACCTCAAGTAGAAGAACATAGCGAACGATTTGAACGTGGCGATCACGTCTATCAATGGTGCAGTGTGTTAGGCATTCCCCGTGCGTTTCAGCATCATGGGATTGTGATTCACGCAGAGGACATTCCTTCTATCGAAGGCGACGCAGAAGTGGAGCAATTGTTGACCATTGCCGATTTTTCCAATCTGCTCTTTACCGATCAACGGGGCGGTAGTAGGACTAACCATGAAGATTCTGCCGTCACTACTACATCTAGCAGTATGGCGCAGAGTGATTGTTTGGAAGAGGAGGAAGAATGGCATTCCGTGACGGAAGCGGAAGAAGAACTGTCCAGAGCCGCCACACGACGACAAGCCAGTGGCAGTAGCGGTAGTTTGCCGATCATTTTGAAAAGTGGATCTGGAAACCTACACAGCAAGAATGGAGTCTTGCGCGTCTACACGACAATCTCCACCAAGGAGCACAAATGGCACAAGGTCAAATACTCGGCCAATTGGTTTCATGCTCATTTATGGAAACGAAGTGGAACCTGCACACCCGCCCCCTGTGATCCACCCGAAGCGGTCATGCACCGGGTCAATTTCTTACTCAACCAATCATCCCTGCTCGATCGAGACGACCAATCCGTTCTGCCCAAGTACCATTCCATCTATGCCAATTGTGAGTGTCTGGCCGTGTGGGCCAAGACGGGTAACTGGTCGACGCTGCAGGCATCCTCCATGTTGAGTCATGCGGCAGTGGGACAAGTCAAGACAACCACCACGTTGGCCAGTATTGCGGCGGCACAAACGGTCACGGTCCCGGCGGCGGGCATGTGGGGGTGGATGGGGTTCTCCACATCGGTGCCACTCATGACGGCCAATCCATTGATCCTGCCGGCGCTTGTCACGTATGGGACTGTGTCAGTAGGACTGCCAGCCGTCTATTTGGCCATGGCCAAGTCACGGTGGAACAAAACAACAGAGACACTCAATGAGGCGTTGGCGGCAGAATCGAGAGAAGTCAGTTTGGTGACGTAGTATCAAGGAAGTGGGAATCGATGGCAGTGTCATAGCCTCTGCGCTCTGCTTTCTTCCATGACGACTTGGAGAATAGTTCCAAAATGTAATGTAGTATAGTACTGAATATTTATTCTGTGATTACAGCGTGTTATAACTTAACGCCATAGGCTGGGCGCAGGAAAGTGGTTCCTTCGTTCTTTGCCGTTACAATAACAGTGCCCAATAGAAACATGCACAAGAGCACCCAATTAACTCCGATTATATCTCCCTCTCAGCCTCTAAAAGGGTGGATACTTAATGTCGACTTCTTCTGGCGAGACTTCCTGCAACACTTCCCCATCATCAAACATTACGTCCACATTTCCAGACGGATACACCATGCTCACAGTTCCCTGATAGACATCATCATCTTCCATGACTGCCGATACTCGCACTCCCTCTTGCAAACGAACCATCTTGCGAAGGCGACGAATACTCACGTTTTCTTCGTATTCGCCATCCTCATACAGGATATCAAACTGGGAACCACCATTCGATCCAATCACATCCGCAATGGTTCCCTTGTACCAAGTGTTCGAAATGCTGTGGAACGCCATAACCTTGGTTCCCACACGAGGCTCAGCTTCCTCTTTCTGGGACTTGCTAGCAGAAGGTACCGGTACTCTGGATGGACTCCATACAAAGGCGGGTACTGTCGTCGTCATTGTCAAACGTTCCGTGACAAAGGGTCTGGGGCGGACTGTCCAAGCTTCACGGGCAGGTTTCTCCTGGTCAAGCGGCGTGTAACCCGTAGAAGAGGTTGTGGCATGCAACGGTTGTGTGGTTGCCAGCAGACGCTGGCGAAATTGTTGCAAATAGAGGATTGATTCCATAGCCAGAGCCGTGCCACGATGATAGCCAAATCGGTAGTCAGCGACAAGGTAGCTGATTTGTTGATTGAGTGCCTTTCGCATGACAGAAGACTCCGTTGCCATGACCGTTCGAACCATTTCCATTGCATCCCTGTTTCCCAAAACAACCCAGTCACCACTCAAATGATCTTGCTGCAAGATGCGACCGCCGTTGGTGTTTTTCGACACTTCTGCTAGAGCATCGTCCACCAACTTTTGCAAGAGGACGGGTTGGTGATTGTTGTCATTGCTGTTGAAGATTGGGTAAGCAGCGGCTCTGGAAGCTACAGCGGCTTGAAAGATTTGATTCCCAGGGTGATAGTCCAACCAACGATTGTAGGATCCCAAGTAAGGAGAATCATAGCGAGTTCCAAAGAGCACATCCATGCGATCAGGAAAGGTTGTAGGACCTTCTGGGACAGTTGGGTCGGCCTCAAATCGTTGTGAAGTAAACTCATCATCTGTCGGAAACGGGCGTCGAAAGGTCAATCCTTTCTTGATGTTGCTCCCCCATGGTGACGTTTCAACTTTTGTAAGAACAGACCAAGTGATGAAAGCAACTAGGCCATGTGTGACAATCAGCCGAACCAGCACAGCTCCCAGCCTGGACATGCCGTGTTTTGCGGAACGGGGTCGAGAAACCAAGCTGACAATGACAGCCAACATCAAATACACCGTCAAGACCACCGCATTGACCGCCTGCAGAAACATAAAGAGTCTATCAAGAGTCTCCTGAACATATGTTTTCCACGCATTGGGCTTTTCAGAAAAGTCTCCTTGAAGCCATTTTGGCACGTGAAACAAACCATCCATCTTGAGTTGGATAAACGTCTGTAGATCCTCCGCTTCCATTCCATTTTGCCCATTCGTGGCCCGCAACGCTGCCGACAGCAACAAGTCGTACCCCCATTTCTTATTGCTTGGTTTCCAAAGTGCCAACGAACGGAGAATGTTGAATGGCCAGGACATGCTCATGGCTTCGTCCGTAGCAATGTCACTCCACGTATGTCCCCACATGAGCCATTTCATGTGGAAGTAAGTGCTGATGATTGAGATAGTTATTGTTGTTCGTGCAAGAGCGGTGAGATCTCTGCAAAACTTTAGAATACAGACATGTTTCTTCCGTGGCTTACCCTCTTGCTAGCTGTCGATGGTCTTTGCCAAGTTGGGGCCTGGCAGTAAAGCTGACAATGAACAGGATGCGTTCATTGTTACGTGGATCCGTGTGCTTGAGAAGCAAACATGTGAGAGCGTGAAGCGAGTTTATGGTTAGCCATCATCGGTTGTTCCAAGATCATCGTTATTATTGCGGCCTTGACTGTGAATGCATTGCTCTTCTTACCTTGGATCCTCCATGCCAGACTTGCTGATTCAACAAGACGCCGTCACCCGCCTTCCAAACATTGTCCTTAAAAGCTTGATTGACTCCAATCATTTCCCGAAGACAGACCTCTTCCATGCTGTTGGTACAATAGTGGGTTCCCGGACACAACTGGGTCACACCCATCCTTTCTGTAATGGCTTGCACGGGGATAAAGAGCGAGTATGTGTGCGCGTACGTCCGGGCGAATTGACCGGCATACCCATCGGACTTGGTATCCGAGTGAATGACTTGATCCTCGGCACCATAATAGGATGTAATGGCAGTAATTTCCGTCAGAGCTGGATCGGGCACTCCCAAAACTTGCTCCAACAAGTCTGGGAGCAATTTGTGCGAGGTAATTTCGGCCAAAGCGTCGGAAATGGCAAAGTCTTCGGTAGCTTCAATTCCATAGCTCAATCGCTGGTGTCCTTGCGACATTGGAAATGCTTCTTCATCGGTAATCATTTTGTTCTTGTATCGCAGGTACTTGCGGAGTCTGGCAATGGTTTGTGGTCTCAGCAATTTGGGAACGGTGGTGGCACCGTGTTGGAGCAACGTGTCCAAAGACTGTTCGGTTGTCGTGTTGCCAGTGCTGTGTGTGAATCCTTTGGTGACATCTTCCGCCAAACAACCGCGTTCATAGTATGTGTACTCTTCCAACAAGTGAGCATCCGTGCGTCGAGCTCGTTCCATAATGGGCATGTAGTACTGAGTCCACGCGGTTCGCATGCCATAGACAACGGCCAAACTCACAAAGAGAAGCATCAAGGGAAGATCCAGGACCAGGCAGCGTACAAACGTCCAGCTGGCGGAGGAGGAGCCCTCCGATGGAGCATCTTGCTCGTTCAAAAGAGAAGGACTCTTCTTCTTCTTTTTGACGGGTGTCTTTATTTCTTGGACCGTGGGCTGCTCGAGGAAAAATGGTTTTGGAGCAGGAGGAGCTGACTTTTTCTTGGTAAAAAAGAAACTACTAGAAGCAGTCTTTTGGTTCTGCAAAGCTTGGTCTTCTGGAGGCTGTTGTTGCTTGTGCGGTTCGGTCAAATACTGACACAACAAGTCCAAATCCTTTCTCTTCTTGTCGGCCAATGACGACACCAAAGAGTCCACTCCATTTTTCTCTTCTTCCGACGATTGCTTCGTCTTGGCATCCATCGCCTTGAATCGCTCTTCGTTCTGCTGATCGCTGCTGGCCAGTTGGCTTTGTCCCAAGGTGCTGTTCATGGTCTACTACTACGATTGTAGCAACACGGATGGGTGGTTGGTTTATTAGTGGACTGTCACGCCATCGTGGAGGGATCACTTGCTTGCTCTTCGCATTGTCAAGGCGGGCAACTCGAACCCTGTCGGTTGAGGGGACAATTTTTCGAAATAGCATTATTATTGCTACGCCGCCAAAAGATCGCGAGATCCATCGTCAAGAGATCCAGAACAACAGAACATGGGAAGTGTCTGGTACCAGCACCATCAAAACAAGCAACAAGTATTGCCCATGTTTCCAAGTAGCATCACCATGAACCAATTGGCAAGATTTCTTTTGTTGTTGGCATTGCTGATCTCCACCAAGACACGAGTTGTCGCAGCTCTTCGAGATCCCTTGGATCGGCCCAACTTTGTCCTCTTCTTTGTGGATGATCTGGGATATGGAGATCTGGGATTTACAGGACATCCCACAACCTCCACTCCCAACATTGACAGACTTGCTTGGAATGGTAAAACTTTGACAACTTGGTACTCTGGATGCGCTCTATGTTCATGCTCCAGAGCCGCTCTCATGACAGGGCGCCAATATCCAAGAACGGGAATTCGACAGGTGCTGGGAACTGTTGATGACCTAGGGTTGCCACTGGAGGAAGTCACTATTGCAGAGCAGCTCAAGAAAGTAAACTATACCACTGGGATAGTTGGAAAATGGCATCTTGGTCAGCGATTGGCATACTTGCCAGGAAACCAAGGCTTTGATTATTATCTGGGAATTCCATACAGGTTAGCATGACATGAGAGGCATACTTGCTTGTTTCGTGGTATACTTTATTTTGGTTTGTGTGGAATAAAGAGTCCTCAATGCTCAAATTCTTTGTTTCCTTTGTATTTAAATTCTCAGTGATGACATGGGAAATGGCAAGCAGACAAGTTGTCCTGGAAACAAAGCCGAGGATCCCACAGAACCGGTGCAGGAGCACTTGAAGGGGAAACCAATACCTCCTCCAGATGGTGACTATGCTGCCTGGTATCTTCCGCTTCTCTATCAAGAACACAACAAGACAAGAATCATTGAACAGCCTCTGGATCTCACAAAGCTGGCACAAAAGTACAACCGTTTTGCAACAAAGTTTATTGAAGACAACAAAGATGAACCCTTTTTTCTTTACTTTCCTTTCAACCATGTTCACACAACATCAGGGAACAATGACAAGTGGGATACTATGCCCAATCGACAATTTGCATCCTGTGAATTGAAGAACCGCACCAAAAGAGGGGCATTTGGAGATGCTCTAGCAGAAGTTGATTGGATGATTGGCAATGTGTATGAGACTCTGCAACGTTTGGGACTAGAAGAAAATACAATGATTCTATGGACAAGTGACAATGGTCCGGCAACCCCACGGCGCTTTGATGCAGGAAGCTATGGAATCTTCAGTGGGGAGTATGCTGGGTATCCTTGGACTGGGAAAGCCAGCACTTGGGAAGGTATAGTTGTGAACAGAGTGTGTTTGTCTTTATAGCAGACGGATTCTCCTGACACCTCATTTGTCCTTCTGGCAACAAATCTAGGTGGCATCAGAATGCCTGCCTTTGCTCACTGGAAAGGACAAATTCAACCCTTCAGTAGATCTTCTCAAACAATCAGCTCCATGGATGTGTTCCCTACATTCTCACACCTTGCAGGTGTACCTTTGCCTTCGGGTATTGTCTTGGATGGAAGAGACATGGCAGACATTTTGCTGCAGGAGAATGGTCAGTCAAGGCATGACTTTCTGTTCTTCTATGGCTTCTGCAATGGCCATTGGCCTCGGACCGGAGTTACTGCCGTAAGACATGGCCCCTACAAGGCGCACTTCTGCACATCACCTGGGCTTGGTGCTGGTCATGAGAGCATGACAGTTCATTACAACAAGTATCCATTGCTTTTCAATGTGGAAGAAGACCCAAGTGAGACATTTCCAATCTGCGATGGGAACACCTTGCCAGAAAATGACCCAGATGCCCGTGCTGCTATTGAAAGGATTCTGAGAGCATATGCCATGGAAAAGGCAACATTTGAGTATGGCAAGATCCCACCACTTCCCCCAGGCCCTGGAGAAGGCAAGGGTCACTATGGTGTGTGTTGTAACCGATCCACAAACTGCTCTTGTGAATCACTGTGGGATGATAACTTCCAAAGTAGGCTTTTCACTGTGGGATCAGAAGAGCATCATGCAAGGTACCATGAGTATCTTGGGGAAGAGAACCACATGAAGAGAGCCACATGAATGACATCAAATGAGTGTGGATAGTATCCATTGAATCTTGAGTTTTTTTTTTGCCCCGACGTGCTTTAAATGTATTGCACACTTGTTACAATGGAGAAGTGGTTGCGCTGACCCAAGAGAACTAGACACTGTGGTTTTGTCTTAGCTATTAATAGTTTCGATACCAGCGTTGGCTGAGATGTTTTGTTGACGTAGTATGTAGGTCGGAAGTTCGAGGCTTCGATCACCGTTGGCGGTACATCGTACCTTGGAGGCGTAAGGGTGAAGCGTTGGCTGGGATCCTTGTTGACATGGAATAGGTCGAAAGGAGGAAAAGTTATTGGCTTCGATCGCCGTTGGCGGTGCCGTTGTCGAGTCGTCGTAGCACATGAGTAGCGGAAGTTTCAGAGTACTGGTAGCTCTGGGGGAGTCAGTTTGTTTCCCGCTCTGAAACGGGACAGTACATGTAGGGGGGAGGAATCCGGTAGCTAGCTCAAAAGCGACAAACGCCATGCAGACTCAGCGACGGCGATCCCCAAAATACAACTAGATGCATTTGGCTTCCAGTCAACCACGATTATTCTCTTGGAGTGTCGGAACATCAACCTGTGTGCCGATATGTATGTAACACATCCCCTTACCAACCAAATACGCAGCTTACTAGTAGTTGGCAACTATGAAACGATCTACTGCTGAATGAGAAAGCACCATCGAAACGTACCGGAAGAAGCAAGAAATCAATATAAGAGAAGAAGAAGCACGCCATCCCTGCGCTTTTCTGCTCTTCATTTGAAGGGAAAGGGATACAACGAGTTCAACATTAAATCAACTGTGACCTAGCTAGCTACCGTAGAGCCGGTGAGGCTGATAGGAACATAGGCATTACAGACCACCACGAGCGATTGAATGATTTCTCGAATCAAAACACTTCAAGTGCCGCTGTGTCCCTTGTGATTGGTACATATACGTTCTTGCTGATGCGCCGCCGTTGTAATGATACCGGCATGGGCAGCTGTAGTTGCGAGCAAGCTTGTCCTATCCAGGTTGCTTCCAACCACATTACGGGTTGTCGCCACAAAGTCCTCGGCAAGACGAGACACCGAGACACTGTGTCATTGACATGCTCCGACCGCTTTGGTGCCAGCCAACCTTCTTGGTTCCAACGTCAGTCATCTCCTTACCTAACATCACACTTTTCCTCTTCGAACCTTTGTTGTCTTCAGAAATCGGCAACACGATCAGTGCCATAAAGGGAAGAAGTCCTTTCAAACTCTCCCCTCAAGATCCCGCAGATGCCGACCATTGCATCTATCATTGCTTTATGCTTTTCAGCGACACAAAACGGCGAGGTGTGGGGGAAAGGAATACACGACCCAACCTGATTATATCCTTGAGTGCCGTTCAAAAGATCTTGTTGATGGAGAGATCCGGAGAGAGAGGAGGCGTAAAGCGTAGCTACAGCACCAGTATCTTTGGAAGCTTCTCCAGCATCAACGAACTCGACACAATCTGAATACAATCCATCTTGTCTGCCATCACCATGAACCAATTGAAAACATTTCTTTTGTTGCTGGCAGTGCTGACATCCACCAAGACCCGAGTTGTCAAAGCTCTTCGAGATCCCTTGGATCGCCCAAACTTTGTTCTCTTCTTTGTGGATGATCTTGGATACGGAGATCTGGGATTTACGGGACATCCCACAACCTCCACACCCAATATTGACAAACTTGCCTGGAATGGCAAAACGTTGACAACTTGGTACTCCGGATGCTCAGTATGTTCTTGCTCCAGAGCCGCTCTCATGACAGGGCGCCAATATCCAAGAACGGGCATCCGTGAAGTGCTGGGAGTGGTGGATACCTTAGGACTGCCGCTAGAGGAAGTCACTATTGCGGAACAGCTCAAGAAAGTAAACTACACCACTGGGATAGTTGGAAAATGGCATCTTGGTCAGCGATTGGCATACTTGCCAAGCAACCAAGGCTTTGATTATTATCTGGGAATTCCATACAGGCAAGTTCTAGAATATGAATACATTTATTTCCTTGCAATGATCTACTCCATTGTGTGTGGTTGTCCTCATTGCTAGCTTCCTTGTTTCCTTATACACTCCAGTGATGACATGGGAAACGGCAAGGAGACGAGTTGTTCTGGAGACAGAAAATCTGAGGATCCCCAGACAGAGGAGCAGGACAAAATGAAAGGGAAACCACGACCTCCCCGTGACAACGATTATGCAGCCTGGTACCTCCCGCTTGTCTATCAAGAACATAACAGGACAAGAATAGTGGAGCAGCCTCTGGATCTCACAAAGTTGGCACAAAAGTACAACCATTTTGCAACAAAGTTTATTGAAGACAACAAGGATGACCCCTTTTTTCTTTACTTTCCCTTCTCCCATGTTCACACAACATCAGGGAACAATAACAAGTGGAATTCCATGCCAAACAAGCAATATGCTTCCTGCAGCTTTCAGAACAGAACCAAAAGAGGGGCCTTTGGGGATGCTCTAGCAGAAGTTGATTGGATGATTGGCAATGTGTATGAGACTCTGCAATGTTTGGGACTAGAAGAAAACACCATTATATTATTCACGAGTGACAATGGACCCTGGACTCCCCAGCACTATGATGGCGGAAGCTACGGGATCTTCAGTGGGGAGTATGCTGGGTATCCTTGGACTGGGAAAGCCAGCACTTGGGAAGGTAGGCATGCGACCTTGCTGTTTATCTCCTGCAAAGGTGTAAATCTTATACTTGTGTGTCCTTCTGGCAACAAATCTAGGTGGAATTAGAATGCCCGCCTTTGCTCACTGGAAAGGACAAATTGAACCCTTCAGTCGAACATCTCAAACAATCAGCTCCATGGATGTGTTCCCTACATTCTCACACCTTGCAGGTGTACCTTTGCCTGATGGTATTGTCTTGGATGGAAGAGACATGGCAGACATTTTGCTGCAGGAGAATGGTCAGTCAAAGCATGACTTTCTTTTCTTCTATGGCTTCTGCAATGGTTATTGGCCTCGGACGGGAGTTGCTGCTGTAAGACATGGTCCGTACAAGGCACATTTCTGCACATCTCCTGGGCTCGGGGCATATGAAAGAACACCAACGAAGTATGACAAGTATCCGTTGCTTTTCAATGTGGAAGAAGACCCAAGTGAGACATTTCCGATCTGTGATGGGAACACATTGCCAGAAAATGACCCAGATGCCCGTGCTGCTATTGAAAGGATTCTAAGAGCATATGCCATGGAAAAGGCAACATTTGAGTATGGCAAGATCCCACCACTCCCCCCAGGCCCTGGAGAAGGCAAGGGCCACTATGGCGTATGTTGCAACCGATCCACAAACTGCTCTTGTGAATCGCTGTGGGATGATAACTTCCAAAGTAGGCTGTTCAATGTTGGATCAGCAGAGCATCATGCAAGGTACCATGAACATCTTGGTGAAGAGAACCACATGAAGGACACCGTTTGATAGTGTTTGATAGTGTTCCTGTAGTTTTAAAATGGAATCGGTAGTACTCATTTGCTCCTATGGTGTGCAGCATTCACTGGCTAACCAATGCAACATTGCCAGATCCAAGCTAGTAGATCTACTGTATGGCTAAAGTTTCAATGCATGTATCTAATTGTTTTATGTTTGCGTTATCATGTACTGTAAGGAGTGACGGAGGGACTAACGTGATGTTTTGCCTTTTAGGCTGCTGGCGCTGACACTCGTTCTTCCAATGCATTGAGGTAGAAGAAGAAGTAGTCACTCTCGTCCACTTGCAGGCAATAGTCAGGACAAGCACCAGTATGCGAAGAAGCGGGCGCTCCAATTCCGACCAAAGCTCGCAGGAATTCGTTCTGCTTTCTTGCCTCGTCCGGGTTTCCTAACCTCTGCTGGCTGTACACCATGTTATTGACCAAAGCCAAGATAAGTATGTCATCGAAGATTCCCTGGTCATCATGCAGTTGAATGATCTCGAAGGCCATTTCATAGAGCCGAAGGGCAGTGCGAAAGCGAGCCTCGATTTGTGTACAAATACCTCTCAGGTGGCTTACCAAACCAAGATTGTACAGGACGCAGCTCAGGATAACATCAGGATGTTTGGCAGCGCTGTCCGCTAAGACCAAGGCACGGCTGTAAACAAGACGATAGTCATCGTCGACATTGCCGCGGCCGTCGGCATTCAATTTGATGGCTGCGCTATGAACGAGAGCAGAGTAATCTTCTTCCTCGTCCTCCTCCACTCCCCATTCGCTTTCATCTAAGGATCGGAGCTGCATTTGCCCTCGATCCGTAGCTTTACCGATGGGCGAGGAGGGCGGGGCAGAAGGAGTGGATTCCACACACACCATCGAGGAGTCTTCGTCTTCTCTGGCTTGCTGATACAGGGTTTCCATCGCCTCCTTCAACATTCTCAGGCATAGTTTTTCGCTGCCGTGTCGGAGCATGGCAACAGCCCTGTTGTTCAAAGTCAGCACTCTCGCGGCGGTAGGATTCATCGGGTCTTTTTGGTTGCAAAATAAATGAAACTAGAGAATCAGATTCTTGTGTCGTCTACAGCTCGTACTGGTAGTAGCTTGCTTCTGACTGCAAGAATCGTTTTGTGGCTTCCTCGTGTACGAAGTGCGAATATGTGATGGATGGGGCGGACTGCATTGCAATGCAAACCATAGCCAAGCGAATCAGAATCAAGTCCTTCTCAACCCGACTGTGCGGTTGCGAAGGTTGAAACGGTGAAACAGTGTGGGATCGGCAGTCATGTGCCAGTTTACAGTAGAAGAAGCCCTTTGCAGCACAATCAAGAACTCTATTGTCACTAGGAATTATTGCATCTTGCCTCAGAATATCTTTTTGTTCTTGAAAGAAGGGTGAAAAAGACTGTAGTTGGAAGCAAGCTAGAGTGACGTACGCGGTAGCTACTCCCAGCAAGTTAGTCGGGTTGTTTGAAGGAAATATTATAATAAATTTGAAAGAGGAAAAACGCGGAGGGTAGAAGTGTAGAAGTGCCTCATTCACAGATTCTTTTCACACCTTCTGATGACTCAAATCTGATGTTTGGGCTTGACGAATGCCGAGTGCTGAGTATCGAGTTTGGTACAAAACCTGTTTGCTGAAAAGCTTTGCTTCCCAGATTCATCATTCCTTCACACCTTCTGACCTTCTGATGACTGGGGACGGGAGCTGCCAAAGTGCGAAGTTCGTCTCACCCTCCAGCCTCCAGATTTTTCGTTGATACGTATACGTACGTGTAAACGTGTATACCGGTAGCGGTGCCAGTTCTGGTACCTGCTCGGGCTAGTAGCTAGTATTATTATTTATCTAAAGTCCTAATGGGAATAGCCACCAAGTGCCATCCAGCTAGCTTGTCCAGGTTTCTCAGGGAAGCGGAGTACTAAGTTTGTTTGCAGCAAGAAGCAGCACGGATGGAAGCATCATTTTTGCATCAGGGTGATGCAGAGGCCTCACCATAGAGCATCAATCCAACCGGGAACACACAGATACCTCGTTTGTGCACGGAGACGAAGCCAATGATCATTCAATCTTCCTCATTCGGATCGGTCATGAATCAAGCGGGATCTTCATCTACATGTAAAGTCGAATCCATCCCAGGGTGAGTTTGCTGCATGGCCTGCAGGCCAGCAATATTTCGCCTACAAGTATATAGGTACCTGGTACGGTACCAGGTAGCACTGATTGAGGGGGGGGGCGATGACGACTGACGCAGAGGTCTCTCCAAAGATTCATGTTATGGCTTCATCCAACTATCCACATGGCGGGAAAAATCAGGGATAGC
>CAICTM010001974.1:0-19970 GCA_903772945.1 Seminavis robusta
CGGAATTCAGAGAGGTTGTAAATGGCATGGTGGTGGTAATAAAAGGGCTATTGGAGGCAAATGCAGCTGCTGATCGGACGGAAGAGCACAAAAACAATCCCACGAGCCTTGGAAGGGACATGCTAGAATGGACCATGGTCTTGGATAATTGAATAAGGCGAAGGGGTAGGCTTGTCGACTTTTTCAAATTTGGCGGGTAGCACTCTTCTCTGATGAGAGATCCTTGGACTGTTTTGTTTTGTGGCAACTCCAAAAACAACGAAGAGGAGACGGATGAAGCTGAAGTTGCATTGGTTGGTGGCAGGTTTCGCTTCCGGCCCTTCGTTTTTGTTCATGACTGACGTCAGCGTTTCAGTCCGTAGTGACGCAGGATAAGTGTTCAAATCTTTTACTCGGGACTCTATCCAACAGCAAGCAACAAACACATCATCGGCAACAGCCCGACGACGATCTTGTGTTGTGTGTCGCCCTCTCTCTCTCTTGCCTATCATCTCTGAACGATGGCGTCCCGCACGTTGCCCAAGCTCCGGCAGGTGGTGTTGAATGATGTATTCACCCAGGCATTTGAACAAGCCAGGCAAAAGCCATTGGATCTGACCCACAACCAGCAGGTACGTCGCCGTCGAAGGATCGGATTTGGATTGGCATCTCGTGTTGTTGGCATCGTTCGAACGGATTTTTTGCAAGTACAAAGCCCGCTAGCTAGCAGCCATCGTTTTGCATTGGTGACTAATATTCCATGATTCGTCATCTGAAATTTGCGTGTTTTTCTCACATACCGTAATAATGCTTCCTTTTTCTACCCCAGGTAGCTCGCCTTTACCGCAAGTCGCTCCGAGTGCTTTTGAGCTGGTCCATCCACAGGAAAACATTCAACGAAGAAGCCACCACGTTGAGAGCACGTTTTGATGAAGCACGGGGATGCTCTCCCGCTAAGGCTGCTCGTTTGTTGAGGGTACGTTTTTATTTATTTTTCCTGTGCTAGTAAGCCACCAAGCTAGCTGCATGTAGCTTGCGCCCTAGGACCGGCACCTCTGAGGAACTCCGTTTGCATTTATTTGCTAAATTGGTTTTGTTCTTTTACGTCTGTATTATTCACAACAGGAGGGCCATGAGGAATTACTCGAATTCACTCACCCCGATCCGTACTGCCTGCCACCCATGCCCGGTGGTTCCAAGCACATGAGGTACTCGCCCCTTCCCAGAGAAATCTGCTTCACCGATGGGAACTACCCCGCCGATGCTCCCGACTATTACATCAATCCTGACTGGAGTATTTGCAAGCCCGAAACCGGAAAGAGTGCCATTGGCAGTGTCCTTGTTGATTTTGGAAAGAAGAACATGGAGTAGACGAGAGGAAGCAAGGAGGTCGGTCTGTGCTTGTGGAGCGCAAATATTATTAGGATCGTCAGTGGAGAGTGGCAGTGCCTCTCTGGTAGCTAAGTAGAGTAGTTAGGCACGAAGGCAGGATCGAGATAACTTAGTATGTCGTTTATTTGTACTTGTTAGACCGTCAGGTCGCTGTCCCCAAGTACCGGTATTACTAGCCGGGACGTCGCGACTAAAGTTATTTCTTCTCCCGGTGACAACCTCACGACGAGTCTTAGCCTAGCCACAGTGAATGGGACCAGCAGGAACTGCTCTTTTAACACCTTGCTCTCCCTGGTCATGATTCATTCCTTCAAGCAACCTGGAGTACCTGGTGTGCTCGATTCGTTTGAAAGCGTTGCTAGACACTACACGTATCAAATAGAAACGAAGGCTCGGCCAACAATGAAGGAACGTACCAACCAGAGAGAAAAAAGAGGACTAGAGCTACCGTTGTTTGCGTGAGCATTTGAAAATTACATATAGCAGGAAACAGTTTATCTAAACTGTGCAACAACTGGGGAAACACCTCCTGAACAACGATAGTATATAATTGTGGTTTTTTGTAGGCTTGCCGATGGAACATGTCATACATGTCACGTTTTTGAAGCAACTCGAGGTTCTAATGATCGGAAGCTCATCGTCCACCGCTCTTTACTCAGGAAAAAGTGGGTTTCCATCACAGTGCCTTGAAGGAGTTATCTCTTTCTTTAGTCGCTGGCCTTCTTCAGTAGTTTATGAGTGTAGACGACTTCTCTGTTGGTGAGTTCCTTGTAGGGTTGCGTTCCCTCCACTCCGGCAAAACTGTGAACGATGGGGTTGTTGCAAACTCTCGGGGACATGCGAGCCGCTTGAATGAGTATGGTCAAATCTATTCTCCGGCCCACTGATTTGGACATGGCAGCAACTACCACACTTTTGGTGATTTGAATCCTCCGATTATTAGTCTCGGATAATAGCCAGACCTTGTCAAATTCCTTTTACCACAACCCGCGTCAGGACGCATCAAGGTTCATGCGAATATCCACCCAAGGACAAAACGGACACAACAAGGGTATTGAGGACACGGTACTACTTCGGAACATCAAGAACTGTCCAGAATTATCTGGGCCATAAGCAATGGGAACAGATTGTACCACATTGCGATGACCACAATCAAATTCTCATTTCTCCAAAGGGCAAGTCTTCGGACATTACCCTGCAAAATAGGTCAACGCCGGGGATGTTTTTGGCGTGTTTTTCTGGTCAAAAAATCGACGGCTTTGGAGGAATAATCCAGACCCGTCATTTTTGCGGGATGGAGATACCGTTTGGTGTAGGAGGATCCACCACCGCGTCCACTTCCCACTTCCAACACATTAAGACCCGTCAAATCTCCAGGAGCCGAAGCAATTTTGTTGTACATTTGGAGGCACCAACGCTCGGGTTCGTCCGAGGCGTCCATTTCAATTTTGGGGGCATCGGGAGAGAGGTCCACATACCCCCAATTCATACAGGTGAGCTCTCCTTGTGTATCCAGACCATCCAGAATCTGATAAAAGGCGTGATTCACAAAGCGGTCCAAGCTTCCGCTTTTGTCGAAACTGGCAACAAAGACAAAGGTGCTAAAAACGATTCGGCCCGCCATAGTCAAGAAAAATCGGAAAAACATAATGCCCACCAGCCCCAATGCCAACATCTTCAAAGTGCACTTTTTCTTCGGCTTGATTGGACCAGGGTCGTCGCTCTTCTTCAATGGAAGAGGGGAAGCTCTGGGGGATGATTTTCTACCGAACAACATCTTTAACTTTGTTATTGGACTATAGTGAGTGGGGTTTTCAAAATAGTTTGTCTGCTCCCTCCAGAAATGAAAAAAATGTGAAACCTGACCAATGACCAAAGCCGTCAGGGATCTTTGGCTCTGATGAACCCGCCACCGACGACAGTTTGTAGAGGTAGTTCAGGTAAACATTTGTCCTGTTATTTACAGCGACTGTATGCAAAAGTTGTTTTACCGCATCTACCTCACAAAGAGCCCTTCAAAATGCACAAAAAGACACTTCTCTGAGTATTTTTTGTCGACGTGCGCGCCGTGACCCTTATCCTTAGAAGGTTCAGGGTACGTGTACTGTATCCCTACTAATATACAACTGTAGTACATGATGAGGGTATGGGGGTGTATCGACTGGTGGGACTTACCCTGTATCATATAGTGAGTTCGCCCCTACTTAGGCCTAAGTATGGTTATCCTTTATTGGGGTATGGTAATACATAAAAGTCATTGAGAGTATTTTGCCGGGGAAAACCAGGCATTTGAGGGTATCCGATACTACTCAAAATAGTACTGTGGGTTGTATCGGCAACCCCAAAATACAACTTTTCTCCTAAGTATCTTTTGGCAATCGTGCCAAAAATACAACCTAGTCACACACATCGTTCCGCGAAACTCAAAGACTTATGGTCCCGGAACCTCTGTCTTTGTACTGAGAGAGCGTAAACCCAGCACCCTCGTCAACTGCTGTATCCCGTATACGCGACTTGGCCGTTGGATGCAGCTGGTTGATTTTTCATTCTTCACCGAATCTGTCACAATTTTCCTTCCAGCCTCCGAAAAGGCGAAGCTATCGCTATTTTGTTACTCGCTACTTCGCCTATTTTGTTACCAACTCTTTGTCTCTCGAGATTGTCGACCATGGCGAGGAAGCGCAAGTCACTTGATCAGCAGTACCGGCCGGCCCTTGCCAGGTTTATGTCTTGGAAGCATGGCCGGCAGACACCGTAATAGAGAAAGCGATATGGTATGCACGGCCGACACTTGTTTTGTCCCAAGTAGCGTCAAACGCTCAGACGTAAGTGTCGCCTTCGTCCTGTACCACCCCTTCGCCAAATTGCAATTCTCGAGAGGACGCCAGACTCCTTGTTGCGAGATACTATATCACACCCTGTATGTGAGCAAGACACGACCGCTCGACTTAGCCCGTTGAACAGGCGCTTGCCGAATTCAACTTCAATCACTCGGATGGATAAATCTCTATCTTAGGATTAGGCCAGGATGATGATTCAACGGAACCATGTTTCGATTTATCATACCTAAGAGATGAAGATATATCACTCACTCATAGAATAAGTACATAACAATGATTCGTCTTGACACCTCAACTGAGATCTTAGGTCACAGTCTAGAGTAATTTTTCCTCCATAGCACTACCTCTCAACTCTTAGAGCTCTGTATCGATCTGTTCAATCGAGTCAAGCTATAACTGTCGTACATGGTCCAATCAACCTCCAGTCAAGCGTCGCAAGACAGAGCCACCTCAGAATGAACACGACTATCGTCCCTATTGTTCAGCACTTAGTAACAGAACGGGAAGATAGAAAGTGAAACAAAAACCCGTTACACCCTATCGTTGTTCATTACTTGACATACAGAGCATCCTAGGAACTATTGGAAAATTGACTCCACAAAATCCTAGCATAGCTACTGTGCTCTCTACTCATTAAGAATCATTGGGGCGTCCATACATTACGGATTGCTTCTATTAAGGAATTGAAACCCTGCACTAAGTGTAAGGGCACACTCGTGATTCTTGAGTTCCACGATGATAGATTTATCGAATGGAATTTACGAGTCACCAAGAACTTGGGGGCGCAAGACATGATCATTGGTCAAGACACTCTCGTCAACCTAAGAATCAAGTGGTTTGTATCTCTCAAAGACTCGTGACTACCATAGATCAGATGAGAAGAGTGGGTACAGCATTGATATTTTTCGGTCTCAGACGAGAGAAAGATGGGCCGAATTACCGTGATAGGAGACGGAAGGACTTCTGCATATTCCAATCGGATCTCTGAAGACATGAGGATGTCGAGCGAAATGCAGATAAGTCTCTCAAGAGTTCTTCGATCGACATACGAACAAACGAGCGCTTTAAGTGTCTACCGCATGTGCCAGAGTCTAGATCAGTTAAATAAGGAGGAGCAAGAACTGTCTCATGCCTTTTCAACCATGTGCTTCGACCCAGTCGATGGTACCTTGGGAGAATTGCAATGGACGACTACGAAGGTGAACTTCGTGCCGCGACAGTCTTGAAACACATCCGTATTAATTCGATAGTGGCACTACACCCGTTCACTCCCCATCCGGTGGTCTGATAACGACATCTTCTTCGCAGTTTACGGTGTGTAATGGTTGAACGTCTCTGCACGGCAGGAGTACTCAAAGAAGTGATTCGTTACCGCGGGATGGTTTGACCAACATGGAGACTTTGGATCTGCGCAGCCACTCCAAGTTTCCAAAAATCGCTCTCCAAACCAAGGTATCCTGGAGCAAGAATGTCCAGGAGGAGCGTGCTTGCCCGAACCAAAACCTGCTGGGTGCCGCTGGACCTGGACTTTTGCGTCCTGGCTCTACCGCACTTTGGCTTATATTCTATTCGCCAGACTCAGAAGAATGGAATTGCTTTGAGAAGGGACCACTGTTTGATTCTCCAAGTTTCTGTTTGGACCGATTACCGTGCGACGAATGAAGAAAGCATTCCTTGCCGCCATCGAGGCTCTAGTTCATCTCTGATGTATCCAGATGGGAGCGAAACGAACGAAACGGCTCGATCACAGGCGGATAAGTCACGTTCTATTACCTAGTCCCAACATAGATCGACGAACGGGAACGTCGTCCTTTGAATCTCAGGAAGTTCGCGATTCAAACGAGTACCGTCTACTAGTCTAGACCTGATCACGGGACACTACCACATGGAGCTGTCACCTCACTCGAGGCAACACTGTACCATTGCACTCACGAGGGGAAAGCACGAGTACCAGAGTGCAAGAGGTTGCCAATGGGACTAAGTAATAGTCCCGACATATTACAAAGGAAGATGAAACCACGCATGCATGATTCTTAGAAATTGTCCGTGCATACGTTGAGGATCAACTCATCCTAACTGACGTCGATCTTGCAGATCGCGGATCTGAATACATCTTAAGAAGCGCGGTAATTGTTACAGAGTAATTCGTGATAGAACGAGACTCAT
This sequence comes from Seminavis robusta, assembly GCA_903772945.1. Taxonomy (NCBI): domain Eukaryota; phylum Bacillariophyta; class Bacillariophyceae; order Naviculales; family Naviculaceae; genus Seminavis; species Seminavis robusta. The sequence continues at coordinate 6,378 of CAICTM010001974.1, forward strand.
TTGAAGGTACTCGTATTGGGGGCTGAAGCACATCTCCAACGCTCTCGTTTCCGAACAAGTATCCAAGGGTGTACCAATTAGGCAACCGCCTGTGGTATTTATCCAGGTTTGGAAGTGACTTACTTTACAATCTACTACTTGCAGGGGAAACAACTTCATTACGTGTTATGTTACCCTTTGTGCCTATTGGTGTATCCATCCGTTAAGTCATTGTCTATTAAAAAGAAGTCACATCGCTATCCGTTTTTGGATGGTCAGAACAAGAAGAAAGCATTCCCAACAACAATAAATCCTGCACAGAGGGGCTAATAAACGCAGAGGCGTTACCAACCAAAAAGGGACCTGCAGGTGGCCAAGTTTCAACTAAAACCTGCTAAAACGAGATAAGATTACTCTTCAGTTGATAAGAGTTGGGATATATCTCTTCTCCTCTTTCCGGTATGTGGACCTCTCTCCCGATGCCCCCAAAATTGAAATGGACGCCTCGGACGAACCCGAGCGTTGGTGCCTCCAAATGTACAACAAAATTGCTTCGGCTCCTGGAGATTTGACGGGTCTCAATGTGTTGGAAGTGGGAAGTGGACGCGGTGGTGGATCCTCCTATACCAAAAGGTATCTTCATCCCGCAAAAATGACGGGTCTGGATTATTCCTCCAAAGCCGTCGATTTTTGCCAAGAAAAACACGCCAAAAACGTCCCCGGGTTGACCTATTTGCAGGGGAATGCCGAAGACTTGCCCTTTGGAAATGACGAATTTGATGTGGTCATCAATGTGGAATCTTCCCATTGCTATGGCCATTTTGACAAGTTCTTATCCGAAGTATACCGTGTCCTCAAACCCGGTGGTCAGTTTTCCTGGGTGGATATTCGCAAACCTGATGCGCTGCCGGGTGTGGAAAAAGAGTTTGCCAAGTCTGGCTTTACCGAACTAAAATCGGAGGATGTCACCAAAAATGTGGTGGCTGCCATGTCCAAATCAGGGGAGAATAGATTGAAACTCATTCAACGTCGCGTCCCCAAGTTTGCACAACCCATCTTTCACAGTTTTGCCGGAGTGGAGGGAACGCAACCCTACAAGGAACTCACCAACAGAGAAGTCGTCTACACTCATAAACTACTGAAGAAGGCCAGCGACTAAAGAAAGAGATAACTCCTTCAAGGCACTGTGATGGAAACCCACTTTTTCCTGAGTAAAGAGCGGTGGACGATGAGCTTCCGATCATTAGAACCTCGAGTTGCTTCAAAAACGTGACATGTATGACATGTTCCATCGGCAAGCCTACAAAAAACCACAATTATATACTATCGTTGTTCAGGAGGTGTTTCCCCAGTTGTTGCACAGTTTAAATAAACTGTTTCCTGCTATATGTAATTTTCAAATTCTCTCGCAAACAACTGTAGCTACTGTAGTTCTCTTTTTCTCTCTGCTTGGTACGTTCCTTCATTGTTGGCCGAGCCTTCGTTTCTCTTGTGATATGTGTAGTGTCTAGCAACGCTTTCAAAGGAATCGAACACACCAGGTACTCCAGGTTGCTTGAAGGAATGAATCATGACCAGGGAGAGCCAGATGTGGAAAGAACAGTTCCTGCTGGTCCCATTCACTGTCGCTAGGCTAAGACTCGTCGTGAGGTTGTCACCGGAAGAAGAAATGACTTTAGTCGCGACGTCCCGGCTAGTAGTACCGCTACTTGGGGACAGCGACCTGACGGTCGAACAAGTACAAATAAACGACATACTAAGTTATCTCGATCCTGCCTTCTTGCCTAACTACTCTAGTTAACTACCATAGAGGCACTGCCACTCTCCACTGACGATCCAAATAATATCTGCTCTCCACAAGCGCTAGGTCCTTGCTTCGTCTCGTCTACTCCATGTTCTTCTTTCCAAAATCAACAAGGACACTGCCAATGGCACTCTTTCCGGTTTCGGGCTTGCAAATACTCCAGTCAGGATTGATGTAATAGTCGGGAGCATCGGCGGGGTAGTTCCCATCGGTGAAGCAGATTTCTCTGGGAAGGGGCGAGTACCTCATGTGCTTGGAACCACCGGGCATGGGTGGCAGGCAGTACGGATCGGGGTGAGTGAATTCGAGTAATTCCTCATGGCCCTCCTGTTGTGAATAATACAGACGTAAAAGAACAAAACCAATTTAGCAAATAAATGCAAACGGAGTTCCTCAGAGGTGCCGGTCCTAGGGCGCAAGCTACATGCAGCTAGCTTGGTGGCTTACTAGCACAGGAAAAATAAATAAAAACGTACCCTCAACAAACGAGCAGCCTTAGCGGGAGAGCATCCCCGTGCTTCATCAAAACGTGCTCTCAACGTGGTGGCTTCTTCGTTGAATGTTTTCCTGTGGATGGACCAGCTCAAAAGCACTCGGAGCGACTTGCGGTAAAGGCGAGCTACCTGGGGTAGAAAAAGGAAGCATTATTACGGTATGTGAGAAAAACACGCAAATTTCAGATGACGAATCATGGAATATTAGTCACCAATGCAAAACGATGGCTGCTAGCTAGCGGGCTTTGTACTTGCAAAAAATCCGTTCGAACGATGCCAACAACACGAGATGCCAATCCAAATCCGATCCTTCGACGGCGACGTACCTGCTGGTTGTGGGTCAGATCCAATGGCTTTTGCCTGGCTTGTTCAAATGCCTGGGTGAATACATCATTCAACACCACCTGCCGGAGCTTGGGCAACGTGCGGGACGCCATCGTTCAGAGATGATAGGCAAGAGAGAGAGAGGGCGACACACAACACAAGATCGTCGTCGGGCTGTTGCCGATGATGTGTTTGTTGCTTGCTGTTGGATAGAGTCCCGAGTAAAAGATTTGAACACTTATCCTGCGTCACTACGGACTGAAACGCTGACGTCAGTCATGAACAAAAACGAAGGGCCGGAAGCGAAACCTGCCACCAACCAATGCAACTTCAGCTTCATCCGTCTCCTCTTCGTTGTTGGAGTTGCCACAAACAAAACAGTCCAAGGATCTCTCATCAGAGAAGAGTGCTACCCGCCAAATTTGAAAAAGTCGACAAGCCTACCCCTTCGCCTTATTCAATTATCCAAGACCATGGTCCATTCTAGCATGTCCCTTCCAAGGCTCGTGGGATTGTTTTTGTGCTCTTCCGTCCGATCAGCAGCTGCATTTGCCTCCAATAGCCCTTTTATTACCACCACCATGCCATTTACAACCTCTCTGAATTCCGTCAAATTTGCCAAATACGAAGGTCTCGGCAATGACTTCATTTTGGTCGATGATCGGGACAAGGAAGCCCCAAGTCTGACACCGGAACAGTCGGCCAAACTGTGCAATCGCAACTTTGGGATTGGTGGAGATGGCGTCATCTTTGCCCTCAAGCCTCCTTCGGAAGAATTTGACTTTAAAATGAGAATCTACAACTCGGATGGATCCGAACCAGAAATGTGTGGCAACGGAATTCGATGCTATGCCAAATTCTTGGCGGATCTGGGAGAAGATGGTGAGTTTTATTCATTATTGTTAAAATCTTTTGTTGGGTTGGTTTTTGGAGAAGTGCTTTGATGGAATGGATGGATGGAATATTCAAAACATTCTTTGAGCGTGGAGATTGGAGATTCGTTTTTGATCATCTGGGAGAGCGAACTTCTCACTTTTCTAAATTGGTTCGTTGTTTCATTCACAGCAAGCAAATACACCATTGATACATTGGCTGGACCAATTATTCCCGTCATGAACGAGGACGGAACCGTCACGGTCGATATGGGTGAACCAGAATTGGTTGCCTCCAATGTCCCAACTACATTAGAACCAAATTTTGAGGGAGACTCCGCGGTCGAACAAACACTCGAATGTAATGGCAAAACATGGAAAGTTTCGGCAGTCAGCATGGGAAATCCCCATGCCATTATTTTTGTCGATGACTTGGAAAAGGATATTGATTTTGAAGTGGACGGTCCCGCCTTGGAGTCACACGAGGCCTTTCCTGCACGCATCAATGTCGAATTTGTCCAAGTCATGGCTCCCGATCACTTGAAAATGAAAGTGTGGGAACGTGGGGCCGGACCAACCTTGGCCTGTGGTACCGGGGCATGTGCCTTGACGGTAGCAGCCATTCGAGCCGGAAAGATCCCCCCAGGTGGCAATAATCGAGTGACTCTTCCCGGTGGTGATTTGTTCATTGAATGGAGAGAATCCGACAACAAAGTGTACATGAGTGGCCCCGCCACCTTTGTCTTTGAGGGAACAGCAAACGTATAAATAGTAGCTTTCCAAAGACATATATTTGCGAAACCACAGGGCGCATTGCCGTCGCCACGGCACACTATTGTACATCTGACTACGGTACCTGCACGGCATCCCCACAAACATAGCAGCTACCGCAGTGCGATTCCTAGGGTTATTTGGGCTGTGATTGCACCCTGGTGTTGGAGACGGAATGGTCCTGGAGTTGATACTGGAGTGGGTCCTGGTGTGTTAAGAACGTGGGAAAGGCAAAGATCTGGGAATGGGCCCAGAAGCAGGCCTAGCTAGTGTTGGAGGTGGAGTGGTTTCTAGTTGGACCAGGAGTGGGTCCTGGTCAGTGCCAAGAACAAGTGTAAGGGATACTAGGTCAGAAAGGGGGGACAGCTATGCAAAGTCTGTGTTGGAAGGCAGCGATACCGGAAAGCAGTATTTCTAGCCATGCAAGCAAGCTGGATGATTTAGCACCAAGCAAGGCCAGCAGCAAATCCTTTGCTGTGTCTTGAGGTCAAAGCCGTACTCCGGTTGAGTACTGCCCTGCTTACCGGTGTGGAGTGCTGATGGCAGGATTTTGGCGGTGAGTGTTTTGACTTTAGTACCGGTTGGGGCAAGGTTATGGTACTAGTATCGCGGGAACACGCAGCCTTGCTGTGTCATTTATAGCTAGCTAGTACGAAGTCCTCCGCGCACACCACGGGATCCTCCCGTGCGGATGTCATGGAAGACTGGAAGATAATCCACAGTCCGTGCCCGTTTTATATCTGAGGTCAAGCGCACCACATGGTTGATATTGGTGCGAGATGTACTTGTACCGCAGTTGGATGGCTGGTAGCTGCAGACAGAAACAAATAAATCAAGGACTCGGCAAGACCAAACAGATTGGTGGTTCATGCTATGTACTACACGCCGAAATGAGCCATGCAGAGTTTGTTGGTGAGTTGCCAAACCAACTCCCACTTCCTCTTTGCCGGAGCTTATGATCTCTTTGCCTGAGTTTCCAAACACGTCCGCTCGCTCTCTTTTGGCAACTAGCAATGATGAGAACCGTCCTTTTGAAGGTTCCATGTTGAACGGAACGCGCTTTTCTACATTCTACATTCGATCTCAAGCAAACCGCTTCGCTTCGAGCTTCACAGTTGCCGATTTGACAAACGTCAACTAGCTCATTTATTTGGCTACCCTCACCCTCTTGGGTGTTGATGACTTTAGCTTGTTGGAGCTGGAGGTCTTGAGCATCTCGAGGCAGCTCTCGAGAGCATCTCTTTTGGCTGTGTGTCACAGTTGCTGAACGAACGTTGAATTTCCTCTTTGAACCTTTGAACTCTTGACTTCAAGGCTTTTTGAGGCTTAATTTGTCGCGGGGTGCTTTTTTTGTACTTAAATTGTCACAGTATGTTCTCTTTGAACTTGTCATGGTAGAACTACTTTGAAATAGATCTAAGGCATAAGAGCTCCTTGGAATAAGAAAGGGATCTCCAAATCTCCACGGTGGACTGCGTTTTTCGTCTCTGTAAATCTATAAATAAATAATAAATAAGCTATAGATATAGACGGTGAGTGATGGTGAATGTTTGTTTTGCGAGTTGCGAGCTGTTTTGCGTTTGGAGAGAGATTGAGAGTCGAGGGAACATGAGGCGTCTGGGGTGCTGTACCTGGTAGCAGAATGATCCATCCAGAAAGCCAAAAGTGAGTCTGAAGACTGTCTGAAGTCTGAAGACCTAGCTAGTAGCTTGCATGCTTGTAGCTAGCTAGCGAGCTATTACAGTACGGGAGGGGACGGAGTTACTAGTTAGTTTTCAAAGTCCGAGAGAATTAGGTCTTCATGAATTCACTGCCACCGGCCAGTTTGTGGATTAGAGTGCTTTCAAACTGCTATATCTAGATAGATGATGTGAACAGTGAACAGGTGAACACAGAGCTGGGTGATTTTGTAACTAAGAAGTTTGAGTGTTTGAGTTGATTTCTATGAATGGTGAGATTTGCTTGGTTGCTTGCTTTGGAGGTCGTGGAGGTATGTATGTGTGTATGATGGGAAATCAAATAAATATCATGGATCAACGTTGGACTGGTTAGCTAAGCCGCTCCAGCCGTCCTGGGAGGCGATAGAAGCGTAGCGTTGAAGAATAAGGACTTGAGGCATTGTGGATCCACACATCGAGGAAAGGAACTTTCCATGTCCACAAGGAGTAGATGTAGTTCCGATTGAAAGCATTCAAACTTGGCAAAGTCTCGTAGTTCATAAAACAGTATGGCGGCATTGTTGAGGGCAGCCGCCATGACACGGCAGGAATCCATGGTGGAATAACAATCTTGAAGCAAGTTGATGGCATCCATATACAGATCGCATGCCACTTGTTCAGCGGTTTTCTTGACACTCTCGTTGGCTCCAATGCTTCTCTGGTGAAACGTAAGGGCGCTGTTAAAGGTCAGAATGGCCCGATAGAGTTTGATGTAATGAGCAGCACTGGGAGATGATTGCCCTCCTCCTTCTTCTCTGCTATTGTCGAAAAAGATGGACAAATCGCGTGGCGCCGTGAACCGAAATGCCTGATTGTAGACAAAGTTATTGGAGTGCTGGCACAAGGAGTGACTGCTGCTACCGGTACTGCTAGTGCTGTGGTTGCTGCCGCAACCGTCCAAGTCATAGTTGTCATTGTAGAGTATGCAGCTGGAAAAGGCCGACACTGGCTGCTGTTTGCGTCTTCGACTGCTGGGTAGCAGCGACAGAGCACGGTGTTGATGTTGCCGATGGGATTCCATGACTTGGGCCATGGTGGAAATGCTTTCCACGGCGCCGATAAAGGTTTCAAAGGCTTCGTGTTGCTTTCCGGATTCCATCAAGCCAAACCCTTTCTCGTTCAGGTAGGCGGCATGGTAGAGGTATTGCATGGGATCTTGCATAATGACGAACTCACGAAATAAATGAGGCGAAAAGATGAATGGGGTGTGCTGTTTGGGAAGATTTGAGGGTCGAGGGGGGATCTTGCGAAAATGGAAGAATGTAAGGTGGGTGTGATGAATTGTCTTGGTGGATGGTTCAGCCTAGCTAGAGCCTAGAGTGTTGATGTGATGATGTAGTGATGTGTTTTTGGATCTTTCCAAATTAATGAGGAGGAGCAGAGCAGTACCTCAGCTCTCAGCTGACCTCGTTACCTCTTCGAGCTACCTCTGGAAGCTGTGAAGACTTCTTCACACAAAAAGTCAAGCAAGATAGCGCATCTCCTTGATCGACAGTTCGACAGTTGCCGAAGGGGTATAAAAAAAGCACAGTTTCACAGAACAGTCATTACTTAAAGATGAGGCACCATCTTGTGAACCTAGTCTGAACTCTTAGTACACAACCATCTGAACCGACAAATAGCAACCGACAAATTCCAATACGCCCCTCACAAATTCCAATACGCCCCTTAGTGCTAAGTACTAAATGCCCTTCGTATTCATTCCATTGCCAAAACTAGGCTCTGTTAAATAGTTTGGTGAAGCGAACTTCTCATAGAGACTTAATAGCTGTATCCAAAATTCACGTTGGAAATTTAGTTTTTTGCGACAAGAGCAAAACCGCTCGTGCCTGGAAGACTGCCGGGACTAGAGCGGTCTTGCCCTCTTTCCAGAAACATTTCCCTCAATGCCAACATACAGTAGCTAACTCATGATGCCTTCATAGCTTCTTCATGAAGCTTCGCTGAAAAGTACCAGTGGAGCCGTTCGAAACGCATTAACTGCATGTGGCAACTGCTTCCGTAGAGCCAACAGTATTGTACATATGATCGATGGCATTGACCAGAGAGGGCATCCATTGGAGGCTGCACAGTGATAGTGGGTCTGTGACTCTGTGACTGTCTCTCGACTCTTCTGTGACGATCGGTGCAAGCTCTATCGCGCCATCCTGTTGGGAGCCATCCAGTTACTCTGGAGTAGTTTGCAGCCATACGAAAAGAGATAGGGCTTGCCGTTGGCGGAGCTACTCTGGAGCAGTTTGCAGCCATGCAAAAAGTGTCGTTTGGTGTCCGCCAAAAGTGCGTCTGCGTATGAAGTGCCGCCCCCCACCACCTTGCTTTTTTTTCGCAACTTTGTGTCTAGTGAGTTGCGCCTGGCACAAGTGCCGTTGCCAAAATCAACATGCCTTCCGTTTGCTTTGGCCACTACGTAATCGGCTGGCTGTGATGTGCGTATTATTACGACAAAAAGTGCTGGCTACTCTGATTGTTTGAAACTAGTAGCTCCAACCGGCTTGGCTGCTCCGGTTCGAGCGATCTCGCGTTGATTCATCATTCGATTTATTTGTGTGGGAACTTGCTAGGAAGTAGGCTATCGATAGAAGTATCAATCGGAGGAATTTAGTATCAAGCAAGGCTGAACCAAGCACGGCGGTGGCTGGGCTTGACCTGGTCTTCAGCGTGCAACCACTGCGAATCGTTGGCTAGGAGTTCATTTAGGAATTTGGAACCGGATCGCTCCGTATTGCCCCTAACAGCTATACATGTACACAGCGCCATGAGTCCATCTGCCTGTGGTTTAGTACTGAGTTGTTGCTGTCGATGGTATTGCTAGCTTGGTGGTTGCCAGAACCTTACTCGTCTGGTGGTACAATAGAGGTAACGGGCAGTATAGTACTCTCTGCCTAGCGTGTCACAAGTGAGAATGGATCCTATCCATGTACAGTACGGGAGCACCGTTTATGCATGGACGAAACTAATTGAGTTAACCGTGCAGCCTGGTCGGATTGGTATGTGGGCTTGTACCGGTACCAAAAGGCGAAAGGCGATGGTCCATCCCCTAGCTAGCTACGGTGTAGTACCAGGTACTAGCTTGTGTAGCATGTTCGTCTTGGTGGCGCGTTGTGGTTGGTGGTAAGCCTGCGAAGCTGTCTGCGACCAGCTATAGCCAACTCCTGGTTTCCTCTTTGCCTCTGCGGTATCTATCAGAGGCGACAACCAGACAGAGGAGGTCGGAGCAAATGAGAGCTTGCATGGTCTCAAGGATGAACGCTCAGGAGGCCTAGACTGTATGGCACTCGGGGCAAAAATTGCTTGCTCTCTCTGATTGCCCACAAATTGCTCCTATGATTCTACATGTACATGTATGGCTGCTCAGTTTAAAAGTGAAAAGCAAGGGTACCAATATGCTCAAATCTTCTGGGCACGGTCCAGACGAGGAGAGAATTGCTCTGCTCTCTTAATGGGGCACCGTACAAACAAAGAAAGCACAGTGTATCAGTAGAAGTGTGTACCTGGTAGTATTATCAAAGAAAGCATTGTATTAGGGCAACATAACCTGTCATTAGGTAGCTAGTAGTACACCATGAACAATGAAACTTCATGCAGCAGGTTAAAAAAATAGCTAGCTAGAGAATGCAAAAAGAAAGAAAGAAAGAAAGAAAGTACATGTATGCATACTCTAGCTAGCTAGTACTGCATCAACTACTAGCTAGCTAGACCAGTCATTCAAAAGTACCTTTACCTCTAGCCCTATCTTCCGTGGTAATGAGCAAGTGGGAGCCCCTCTAAAGCTCGTCCCCTCCTTATGAGGCCTTATCGTCAAGTCCCCTTGAAGCCTCGATGTCAAATTAAGTCAGCGGGAGCTGCGATACCTCGGCAGAAAGACAGATAGAAGAAGGAGGATCATGTTCGAGATTGCACCCATCTTTCAAGCCAGCCCTGGCGACAACACCCGACTACGTCGTGTGTTGCCGCCCGGTATCATTCATTCCCTCATTGCAACCTTCTTTATTAAGCTAGCCCTGGCGACAACACCCGACTACGTCGTGTGTTGCCGCCCGCTACTCTATAATTTACCAGCTGCCATTCCCTTATTGTAACTCTAACCTTTACAACTCCTGCTGGCTTATTGTGCTGTTGTGCTGATTGCACTAACCATAAATATTAATGATTTATTCCTACCCCTAACTTGTATTGAACCATCAATGTTCAGTTTTGTTGGCTTATGACTGTCTCTATCCTTATACTTTGGCTTCACCGGAATAGGAAATAGGAAATAGGAAATTCGGCTTTTTTTCAGCTTTGGTCTCCTGTTTCCTCAGTTTGCTCGCTACTTGGATCCAGCCATTGTATAGCCAGCTACGGTACCTACCGAAGGCAGAGAGTTACATCGATCCGTGACAGTGTCAACAGTACCGAACACACTCAGGTTCCGCTTTACTGGCTACACTCCGTTACCGGTACCTTGCATTGAATCCTTATGACGAATACATGCACAACCGAACATTGTCAATCTAGCCATCGTAGCCAGTTACAGTAGAGTTCATCGATCAGTGACAGTGGCAACAGTGCCGAACACACTCAGGTTCCGCTTTGCTCGCTGCACCCGGTTACCTCGCATTGGATCCTTATGACGAATACATGCACAAAACCGAATATTGTTAATCCAGCCATTGTAGCCGGCTACCGTACAGTTACATCGGCGACAGTGTCAACAATACCGAACACACTCAGGTTCCACTTTGCAGGCTACACTCCGTTGCCGGTATCTTGCATTGGATCCTTATGACGATAGACTACATGCACAACCGAACATTATGAATCCACCCATTGTAGCCGGCTGCGGTATAGCTACATCGACGACAGTGGCAACAGTACCGAAAGTTCGGCTTTGCTCGCTACGGTTACCGGTACCTCGCATTGGATCCTTATGACGAATACATGCACAACCGAAGATTGTCAATCCAGCCATTGTAGCCAGTTACCGTAGAGCTACATCAATCGGTGACAGTGGCAACAGTACCGAACACACTCAGGTTCGACTTTGCTCGCTGCACTCGGTTACCTCGCATTGGATCTTTATGACGAATACATGCACAACCAAATATTGTCAATCCAGCCATTCTAGCCAGCTGCGGTATAGCCGTATAGCTAGTGGCAACAGTACTTGACTTGCGCATACAGAAAAATGGGTACCGACACAAGAATCACCACCAAAACAGTAGGAAATAACAAGAAGGGATGAATCCGGTAGGAGGATCCACTCTCTTGTTTGTTGTCGAGTAGCTAGCCTTGCTCCTGTTCCCTTTCAATGAGTTGACGACGATCCGTTCATGCTGTTGGTAGGGCTGGAGTTAACAGTTTCCTCCGTACACACACCTCCGTAGCGGTAGCCTCTTCTTCCTCGTGTTATTCGGAGCGATCAATCGTTGGTTGGACCGCGACAATGGTAATTCATCGGCCGTCAGCAGTACAGCAGAGAAAACAACAAATAGATATGAGTTTTGTTTTCTGTGCTCAACTGCAGACGACCGGAGACTTACCATTGTTTTTCAAATTGCACCAACTTGGCCGTCATGGGCCGAGAACTGACTGCCATCCCAGGGTCCATAGGATTCAATGAGGGATGGCTTTCTGTTCTGCACCGGAGAAGGACGGCTTGAGTGAGGCCTGGATAACAGAGGTGCGACCGATTCGATTCGAATAATTAAAACAACTCACCTGTTGACGGCCGAGCTCGGAATTCTCTCTTGTTTGCCATAGCAATTCAATGAGGGAGAGAAGTCAGCGCTGTGCCTTCAAAAAAGGCTTGATGGACGATTGGATGGAATCGAATGGAATCGAATCCTCTGTAATTCAGTTTAGCCTTAACCTTAGTAATTTCAACGGTTCTTTTTATCCACGAATCGCACACACATGTACAGACGTTAAAAAACGTTAAGTACAGGTTTGGTACTTACGGATACACATGAACGTTGATTCTGCAACTGAAGTGCCGGTACTCTAATTTACGCAGTAAACGCCGGCAAATCGATTTGGGAGTGCAACTGAGGGGGAAACCAAAAGGAGCGTGGTCTGGGAGACCAATGCACCCCCAAACAAGAGGAAATAGGAAATAGGAAATAGCATTTTAAAGGGGTTGAGAACTCAGGCAGTTTACCTGCCGAGGTAAATTTTCCTTCCGCCAAGCGAACAGAGTTGAAACAATGCGATTCGGAGTGGATTAATATAAGATCAATGGATCTTTCAAGGATCTTATCCATGACATTGTGTCAAGTCAAGCAATCACAAATACGGTACGTCACCTCCAGATGACTCACGAGGAGAATGTCGCATGATTAGATTTGTTTCTTTGTGTTTCCTTGCTACGGTCTTGGGCAATTTGGCACGGCTAGACCACTGTATTAGGCAATTGCAATCACACCTACGTCACCTCTATGACTCATGAAGGGAAGTCGCCAGATTTGACTTGCTTCCTTGAGTTTCTTTTCTACGTTCGGGGCAATTACGTACTTCTGACGTTAGTTGAAATGAAGTTGAACTCTTCGCTGGAACATCTGGGCAATTCAGTAGACGAGAACTGTCTACTAAGACCTTGCATCCAATCTTGAGTTGTCTCCAAATGACTTGTTGAACACGTCAACCACCAAAGGCCTCTGAGCTCCTTTTGTGTTCTTTGGCTATTCAGAGTGGTTGAGGAAGAAAGTGTTCTTTATATATTTCGTGACATTCGTTTCAACTTACGCTACAGAGAAGCACCAGTGCGGCAAGTTGATGTTTTCCGGCGAGCCAAAGCTTGGCCGTGCAACTTTTAGCGGCAATTCAGGCGTGCTGTGTACTGTGTACTGCTTTAGTACCGTACTCCTTTCGCGTGAGCACTTACTTGGAGGCTTGGTTGGTATTTACTGTTTACTGATTACTGACTGGAGGGGCCAAACAGTAGCAGTAATGGCAGTAATGCAGTAATTCCTCAGTAGCAGTAATCAGGTACAGTAATTTAAAGCCATTTGAAGGCAGTAAATCACAGTAATTGCAGTAAAATAGGGTGATTACTGTGCTTTTACTGTCATTTACTGTCAATTACTGTTGAATTGGCAGATTTATTACTGCCAGGAATTACTGACTGCAGTAACTACTGGCCAATAAAGGCAGTAAAAGTACAGTAAGTAACCAGTAACCAGGAATTACTGCAGTAATTACCGACCAAGCTTGGAGGTGACACTTTGGTAACACAATCTTTTGGCAACGTCATCGCACCATCAAGTGTCCTTTGGTTTCCTGACTGCCCAAATTCCAGCAGCAGAAAAAAACGAATGAACAGATCAATCACTCACTCAGTCATCACAGGCCTGGGAAGAGGGAAAAGGGCTCTTTTTGTGGTCCTTCGAATGGCTAATGAGGGCTATTGATAGTCTTGGGAGGTCAAACATGGTCAAAATGAAGGAGCAGGAATTGGCTTCAATCATTCAGTGACCACGGTTGACCACTGTTGACCACGATTGACCACGGCTGACCACGGTTGACCACGGCTGACCACGGCTGACCATAATTTCAACTAGTAATTAACTAGTAAAAGACCACTATTGACCACGGTTGACCACGGGTGACCACGAGTGACCATCAATGACCACCTGTGACCATGGTCAACTGTA
>CAICTM010001975.1:0-19966 GCA_903772945.1 Seminavis robusta
GATTATTCTATCATTGTGGAATCAGGAATGCATAATGCACCTTTCACTTCGTGCTGGTGTTTAATTCTCCTGCGGGTAGTACACATCGTTTGGACGCCCCCAAGCTCCTTCATGCGTAATTTTCTTGCATGAGGTTGAGCAATCAAGGTTCGGATGTCTCCTGTATCCAGCAAGCACGGAGTGTAATGGGGTTTAGGTTTCCCTTTTTCTCGCTTGTTAAATCATAACATAAACGATGGGTTTGAGATCTCTTGTCTTGCGACGTTTACGAGGTGGTTGGCCACGGAAAGGTTAACGATGCTAAATAGATCATCAGAGTCTAGGTTGAGCAGCTTCTAGGCAATCATCTAATTTGCCGTAGAGTCATCAGTTGCAACAATTCTTGTTTATTCTAGTTGTGAGATATCTTCATCACTTTGGTATGAGAAATCGGAAAGGGTTCCGTGAGTCATCATCCTGCCTAATCCTCAGATAGAGATTTCTTCATCCAAGTGATTGAAATTGATAGAGGAGTTGTCCTCATTGTCAGAGTCTTCTGTTTTGCGCTTTGGCAAATGTTGCGAAGGTTGCAAGTGGTGGACGAGTATCGTCGATCTCGTGTTTTCGTCATTGTCGACGAGAGGAAGAATGGTTTGTCACGCAACTGTTTCTCAAGTCGGGAACGCATGCTTTCCTCTGAGCCATTCTTCATGGTGAAGGAATAGGTTGAGGGTAGCTGAAAGTCTATTGTGTTTGTTAACAAAATCACTACGCTAAAAGCTAGTGTAAAGATCTTTCGAGTGTTGTTGAGTTTGAGAGAATGAAAGTTATGAGAGAGATTAGAAAGCTATGAAAAACTAATCAACGAGAGAGATCATCATCAAAGGATCGTAGATCTGCTTCCCGCGGGAGACTATAAAGTGTGATAGAGTAGGTTGTGGTAGTAATCCTACGTCTCTCCACGATCCTAAAACGGAACGCGTGGGAGGTTTGTCTAGCCTGGATCTGTAGCGTGGAAGTACTCCACGCTGGCCAAATATCTAGAAGCGCATGTTCATCATCAACCTAGTATGACTAGCGTGGTCATGAGAACCCTGTCTCAAATGACTATTCACGAAGACTCAGTCAGAGTCGAACTCAAACCCTATTCTAGGATCGAGTCGCGAATAAGGCTAAGAGCCGTGTATTGCAACAGGGTTCTCAATGACCGCGCTAGTCATACTAGGTTGATGATGAAACATTGCTCTAGATATTTAGCCAGCGTGGAGTACTTCCACGCTACTAGATCCAGGCTAGACAAACCTTCCACGCATTCCGTTTTAGGATCGTGGAGAGACGTAGGATTACTACCACAACCTACTCTATCACACTTTATAGTCTCCCGCGGGAAGCCAGATCTACGATCCTTTGATGATGATCTCTCTCGTTGATTAGTTTTCATAGCTTTCTAATCTCTCTCATAACTTTCATTCTCTCAAACTCAAAACACTCGAAAGATCTTTACACTAGCTTTTAGCGTAGTGCATTATCGCGTGAGCTCTCACGTTTGCCACAGTCAAACTTCCATGTTGCGTGGTGATGTTCTTGCTCACTCCTCGTGAATTGTTGATCATCAAGATGGTGGTCCATCCGTATGATTCGGCACGTTGAAAGATCTTTCGCAAGAAGTCCCGAAGTCCAGTTTGATTTCCGTCGTAGAGAATCTTGAAAGGTGTAGTCGACGCGATAAAGATCTTCAATCCCGTTGCTGACGTAAAATCCCATGGTTGATTTCTGGCTCCAGCTGGGTTGATTGCGAATGCGACTGGAGGAGGCGGTGGCGGAGGCACCGGTTGCGGTGGGCGCAGAGCATCAAGGACGTTTTGGTTCTGCAACGTGGCTGCTACCCCATTTGCCATTGCCGTCTCGACGAGTTGACGGATCTGTTCGGCGTCCATGATTTGAGGGTTTTGCCTTGCTTGCGTTCTTTCTCTCCTTCTTCTGATCTGGTCACGGACTATACGGAGTTGCTGTTCTGCCTGACGAGCTTGTTCAGCTCCTCTTACAGCCATTTCTTGTCTGTCAGGAAACTGACCTTGATCTTCTGAACTTGAGTCAGAAATCTTGCTTGTTGCCTTTCAATATCTTGAAAGGATTTGGGCGCCCTCAATCGAAAGATGTGAGGGTCTGATGGTCGACAGTCCACCAAATTCCGAGGTGCTCCGTATCAAATACTAAAGTAAGTGAGAGGAGTTGCTCGAAGTATGCAGCATGCGCAAAGGAAGCGTGAGAGTTCGTTTGCTATATTGTGACTACAGTACTCATTAAACTATCTAACTCCTCAACTGTTTCAACACCAACATTTCATCTCCTCATCAGTTGAATTTACTATTTCCTTGCAGGATTGGAAGCAGGCTGATCTTCCAGGTTGTTGAGGATCTTATGATCTCTCACAATCTCACAAGCGTGGGGAGAAGGAGTACATCGAATTCCTCAAGTGTCGCGAAGATATGAGAGAAAAGGTCTCTAAGGAGGTGTTCGGGTGTCCATATCTGGAGGAAAAGGATCTGGAAACAATCATTAATGAATGCGACACCAACCACAAACGTTGGGCAAATGTTCTCGAACAGGGGATGAAGTCTTATCGTAAGAGCCTGGGCAGGGCTGTGGCGGGCGATATCGACAAGATCATGGATAACCTCGTCTCTTCGGATAGAGATATAAATAAAGTTACCGCAAAGGTCGATGCGGCGCTGGGATTGGCCGCTGAGTTGAACACAGCGCCGATCACGGTGCCGGCGGAATCGCAGAATGATGACTTTTTCTGCACCAATTCCACCGGCGTCTCAGAATTGGGGCAGTCAATTGATGGGTTGAGGCTCAGCCTGGGATGTTTGAACACGGGAAGAACCGCATCCGAACGAAGTCTTTCCTTTTTCCCGAGGGGAACAAGCTGTTGGAGCGATTGAATGGTAAGGTGACTTCAGACCAAGCCCAATCGCACGCCAATCGGCTTCGTAAGGCCCAGTTTCAACAACTCTGGCAGGGAGGCGAATTCGGGATTTGTGGCCTTTTTGGCAAGTACGTGTTCAGAATGTAACCCAAAAGAGGCTTTTGCAGGCCAACCAAATTCGGTTTGCTGCAAACTCTCGAGATAGGTTTTTGCAGGGCACCGAATTCGGCTTTTTGAACAAGAGTGTGTTTGATTGGCCCACCCATACACCACCTTGACTCCTTTTGGGGAACATTCTGGAAGAAATGGGACAAGCGGGCAATGAAGATAACAACAACGGCAAGCCATTAAACCGCCCATTAAACTGCGAAACCAATACAACAACCAATACAACAGACATGGCACGCACCAAGTCAGCCACTTACCCCTATCGCTTTGGCTTAAAGCCAAAGCGGCTTGTGCATCAGTTCTCTTCTGTCGGCTTTGGTGTCATTGTCGCAGAAAGAGCAGAGAGAGAGAGAGAGAGCTCATTGTTAGAAAGTTCGATAGTTGAAGAAAGAAATAGTAATACAGGATGACTTTATTTACCGCTGACAGGTGTCAAAATGGGGTTCTCGTTTTGGCCAAACCAAAATCGGAAGCGGTCATTTCCAACAGAAGTGGTCATTTCGCGAATCCTGCATTGAAATGCATGGTTCCAACAAAGAAAAGATTGAAGCAAATAAAATGAATTTTACCACCATGGCAACAGTGTTGACCAAATGGCTATTAGCTTTACCAATACAGGGAGATAGCCCAAGATTTTAGAGAAGCAGCTCCCCAACACACTCACAGACACTATGCTTGAAAATCTTGGGCCATCTCCAAGCTTTTCTATGGGGCCTCAAGGAAAAATCAGGCTTGGATTCCATTTTGTTGTCATTCTGCCATGCATTTCTCCATGGGAAAGGTGATCCTGTCCTCACTCTCAGCACTCAATCTGCACTGTAGAGCCATGAAAATGAATGGGTGGTTTTGCATGAAGCCTGGAGCACCCATCCCACAGATTCAAAAGGAAATTGTTGGCTCCAAGGTGGCAAAATTGAGGTGATTTCATTTTTGTTTGTTGTCGGTCAACCAGTCAATACAGGAGTAGAGTTGATGCCGCTTGTTCCTTTTGTAGTAGCACTAGAAGGAGCCTTCCTTGTCATGCGTCTGCCGGAAGAGTCGTCGTCGATCCGTGGAAAAGTAGTCGTCGACCGAAACCGAAAGCAGGAAGAAGTCATCGCCGACCGAATCGAGCCGTCGAACGGAAGAAACTTGTCGAGGCGCCGCTTGTTGTACTAGTAGTAGTCGCCTGTTGTTTCAATAGCGGTAGAGGCGTCATGGTCGCTCCGATCGATCGCTCCGGTGTCATGGTCGCTCCGTGGATAAAGAAAGAAGTCATCAACCGTCATCAACCGAATCGATCCCTCGGCCGATCGATCGAACGGCTGCGGCTGCCGCTAGCCAACCAAGAGGAGCCTGTCATGGTGGAGACGTCTACAAGAGGAGTAGCCGCTATAGAGGAGTAGCATCATCTTGATAGAGTCAATAGAGAGTAAAGATAGAGGTATCGAAATAATGAAAAAGAAGAGGTGTAGAAGTGGCTTGGATCGATCGTGATGTCAGTTGAGTTTAGGGTTGAGGCTAATAAGAGTCCTCTAAGTCTTTTCGAGGAACGTTCCAAGAGGTTCCTGTTCGCATTCGAATGTCTTAACGGCAGCGGACTTGCGTTTGTTTCGATAGTTTAGATTCAGCCTGTACCATGGCACCTCCAAAAGAAGACTCACCTCCCATGCCCCGTGCCTTCTCTGAGATTCCTTTTGCTGAGTTAGGAGCTGTACACCCAGACGCAACAGAGGTAGGTCCTGCAGAGAGATTTTACAAGTGCAGTGGTGAGAAGTACACTGAGTTGATGGCAATGGGAATTGGCCTGAAGACGCATGACCTACGTGAGATTGGTAATGTCGAGGAAGAGCCATACTGTTCCATGAAGTTGAGGAAGAAGGTCACGCCCACACAGAAGCACATGGTTGAAGAAATCAAACGCCGTGCGTACTGTGATGGTACAGCGGAGCCGAAGTGAGTTTACTGGGCACGCCTTACATGTATCAAGTGGTTGAAGGAACATCCCATTTCCTGTCCATCCGATTGTGCCTTTGTTGTTGCAGAAGAGTTGAAGCTGTTTGATTTGATCAGTGCCGCAAATCTAGAAAAGCAAGATGAGAACAAGAAGGAAAAGGCTTCAGCGTGGACAACCACAGAACCGTACTTACGTCTCTTCGAGTGCATGTTGAGTGATGAGATCAGGCCATTGTTCCTAGAGATGCAGAGGATTGGTGACCGTGATGAGTTGGATGCTCGCAATTCAGCAGACAGGCCTGAAACTGTCTTCGAGGCTTGTGCCAGACTGTTCAATGACCCAGAAAAAGAAGTGTTCTCTCAGTGCTTGCCAGACTTACATTTTGCTTTTGCTGAAGTTCTCGATTGTTCTTTGGAGAAGATGCCGGGGCTGGTGACACCAGACGAAGTGAAGCGCCCCTGGGGTGACTGTCGTGCCAAGCTGATCAAGATGATTGCAAAGTGGGAGCTAAGTGGAAATGGGTTCGGTCAACGTTCCGTAGGAGATGATGCTTTTGGTCACATGGGAGAGGATAACATGGAGTGTGGCGACAACAGGGCAAACTTCTTGGATTCCCAAACCAAGGAACACATCCTGTATCTTTGGCATGTTTCCGATGAGCAGCAGGTCCTCAAGAACGTGATGTGTGTCATCGCTGAATCTTCCGCGGCTTCTTCTGAAGTTTGTTCTTCCGTTGCCGGAACTGACCAAGCCACTGCTGCCCGCAAAAGAAGAGTCGACGAAAGGGCCCTTGGATTCTTCCGTGCCAAGATGAGTCTGGCAATGCATACCATGTCCCGTGCTGCCATTTTCAAGGAACTACGCGAGACCCAGGAAAAGCTTTTCGAGGCTCAACTCAGAGTCATGGAGGTCACCAGCGTCGAACTGAGCCAGCTCTGGGGGGGTAGAGTCAGTTATCTCGAAGCCCAAGTTGAGGCTGTGAAGGAATGCTTGAACAGTTTGGCTATCGAGGAATCGCTCAACCCTCCAAAGAAGAAGAAGAAGAAGGCTGTTGCTGCTAACGCCGCAGCACGAGCTGCACTTGACTCTGACTCTGACGATAGTGATGATGATGATGATGAAGGCAACTAGAGCCCATGGTCATTGTGTTCATGGTTGTTGGTTTATGGTGGATGGAGGAAAAAGCGCAGTGTGAGGTGTTTGCTGTTGTCTTCGAAGTGAGTAAAAGCAATTGTCATTGCTCTCATTACAAGATTCAACTGTTGGCGCCTGCCACCACTGTCAAAGTAAAGTCGATACTCAATCGGCATTTGTGCGAGTGATAAATTGCGATAGTTTGAAACGTTTTGGAAACATACCTGGACTTATTAGGACTGTAGATTTGTAGACTTAGAAGCACCATCCAACTTGTCGTCAAACATCGCCAATCCACCCATCGCAGTTTTTCCTCTCTTCAAATTCGGCGAGTCGTTGAGGAGTGATCTTGCGAGAGCCTGGCCAATACTACCTTCAGAGAATATATATCTGCGATCATGTGCTTTAGAAGTAATGTTTTATCTACTGCAACTAAGATTTGTATGAGCGAGCAGGTGTCTTTCCAACCCAATTCTTTGGTGTGACACGGCACAATCCAAGGCTTTCAACAGTTTCCAGCATACGTTCGCGAGGGAGCACCTCATTGTAATGGCGATGGGAACCAATTCGCGTCCAATAGGAAATATCATCGAAGTGCTCCCCACCATGAAGGAGAGCGTCCGGACAATACTCTTCCCCAGCTGTCGGTTCAGTGAGAATGCCACCCTCGCCAACAACAATGTTCATGTCATCACTTGCAAGACGTTCAGCCATGTCCAAGGTACGTTCCTCCTGAGATTGGCGAATCCAAATCCTTATTCAACCTCTCCCTTTCCAAACGTTCATCAATGCAAAAGTTGTGCAGGCGACAGAGGCAGCGAACCATGGCAGTCACTTTGGCGATGGTGATCGAGCTGGGAAATGCACGCAACAAGATACCCAGCGGCGCACCAGCATGCCAAAAGCACATTCGATGGTAATCCTGACGTTGGAATGATAGTAGTTGTAATGCACTACGCTAAAAGCTAGTGTAAAGATCTTTCGAGTGTTTTGAGTTTGAGAGAATGAAAGTAAGAGAGGATTAGAAAGCTATGAAAACTAATCAACGAGAGAGATCCACAATCAAAGGATCGTAGATCTGAACTCCCGCGGGAGACTGTAGAGTGTGATAGAGTAGGTTGCGGTAGCAATCTACTCACTCCACGATCCCAAAAACGGAACGCGTGAAGATTCGTCTAGCATTTATCTAGTAGCGTGGAATCTCTCCACGCCAGCTAAATATCTAGCGCGATGTTTCACCATCGACCTAGTATGACTAGCGGTCATGAGAACCCTGTCTCAATGACTATTCACGAAAGACTCAGTCATGAGTCGAACTCAGACCCTATCTAGGATCGAGTCGCGAATAAGGCTAAGAGCCGTGTATTGCAGTACGCATCCTCGGGCCCATCTCCGACAGCCTTGTATGGAGTGGCCATGGTGGGGGTGTTCACGTACGCATTATCTCCAAAGATGCAGAGTCCCTTTTTCATGAAACCTTCCTTTTCGATCTGATGATGGAGTTTGCACGATGTCCAAGCAAGATAGTCAGACGTTGATCCAGGATGGGAGACATTGATGTCCAGAAAGCGGCGGTAAGCATCACACGTGGCTTGCATGTTCAGACCGAACTTCTTTTTCCTTCCACAAAAGAACTTCTTTGGTCCACATTCTGCATTCTGACATGTCTCTTCGCTTGGCCTTTCTGTCCAGATGAGAATTCCATCTACTGCACCTGCGCAACAGTTGAATACTCCACGGCTAACCTTTTCGAAGGCATCGGCAATGGTCTGTTGTTCTTCATGACTGGATGGATAAGAGAAATCAAGCTTTGGGCACCTGTTCACGGCATCGACAACTTTCCAGACAGAGCGGTAGACATCGGTGTGGCCTATTCCATGAACTACTGAAATGTCATAGGCAGCTCCACCAGCAAAATACCGGATTGCACAACTGACGCGGCTGGGCATTGGGATCAACCCATTCTTGGCTCCATTCTTCCAGCTCTTGTCATCTCCAGAACAGCCTTCCATGTAAGGCTTCAACATTCGCACAAGCTTCCAAAAGGAAGCTGGTTCCATCCGGTAAGCACGCCTCACATAGTGTGGTCCAAGTTCGTTGAATATATCATTAACAAACTTTCTCTTGCGATGCTGATGAGGCCTTCCACCTCCACGACTATCCTTCTTTCCACCAAAGACGTCTTCGTCGGCAAAGGCAAGCAGGGAAATACTTGCCTGTGCAAAGTTTCGGTACCCTTCCATTGCATGGCCCTTGGTGGCCGAAGCCAAAGGTAAGAGCAGCGTCAACACAATAACAGCGGCACAGATGAACATTGTCTTATACTTTTACTTGTTGTGTCTACTCTGAAGTGAAGCTTCGAAACAGCCAACAATCAACAAGCAAGCGGTGTCGGCAGTGGATTGGATCAAGTTGGATGTTCATTGGCACTTGGCGGTGGTGGGAGTCCCAAAGTCCAATTTGGCCACTGACTAGTTGGTGACGTAAATTGGGAAGGGATTTCGGGCCTCATGGAAATGGCCTTCCAAAAACCGAATTCGGAGGATGCCAAAAAGTTGTTGAAACTGGGCCTAAGGCCCAGAAAGCATTGAAAGCCGCCTCAGCCAACGAAAAAATGACGCAGACTGTCTTTTCCCATGAGGATGCCAAAAAGTTGTTGAAACTGGGCCTAAGGCCCAGAAAGCATTGAAAGCCGCCTCAGCCAACGAAAAAATGACGCAGACTGTCTTTTCCCATGTTTTGATTTTGGCCTTGAAGTCCCTCCTTAACCCGAACATTGGTGTTATTCAGGTGACAGGGATGACACCTGCTGAAACCAACGTTGAGGTTTGCGGTGAGTTCTTGCGGGACCTTAACAAGAAAATTAAGGAATCCAAGAAGAGGGAGAGAGACGAGCTTTCTCTGAACCCCCCAAAGGAGGACAACGAAGAGAGCACCTACGAGCCCATACCACAACCACAAACGAAGAAATTGAAGGTGAGGTCTGATATGGTGATCATTCGGGATGAGGTGCGAAAGAACGAGAAGAACCTGCGCAAGCTCTTCCTAATGTGCGATGTCAACATCGAGATGAAGGCATTCGAATCGTTAGTGGGGAGAAAACTGCTGGAAAAACCCAGCTGAAGGGCGAGTCCATGGTGCGGGCAGACGTCAACAAGGGCCAAAGAAAGTGTGTGCTTTGCTCCGTGTTGTGTGATGTTGCTGGGGTGGGTGTCCTCATCCACCAGCTGGGTAAAAAGAGAGCCCAGGACACCTACTATATGTCGAAGTGGGTAACCGAGCCGATGAGAATGATTTTAGCTCTGTTGTGGGTGGTGGATTTTGCAGCTTCAGGGGCAACGGACTTTTCAAGCACTGGATTCAAGTTGGCAAGCGACGAAGACGGCGGCGATAGCGAGACCAAGGGGAAAACGGATGCTCCAAAAGAACGCAGCGCGGGACCAGAAGGAGCCAGCTCGGGACCCGGCGACGGTCTGCACAAGGTGGAGGAGGAAGAGGAGGAGGAAGGGGATGAGGACGACGAGGAGGAAGGGATGGACTCAGACATCGAGTTGGACGAGGAAGAAGATTGTCCCGGCAGTGTGTACATCTCAGTGTTGAACGAAACGCTCTCTGGGAGCCCCCCCCCTTTGTTGGAAGCCAACCTGCGCGCGATGAAGAAATCGCGGTGAACAGACTGCTCCGTGACAACCAAGAAAGGGAGGAGGTCTTGGCAGAGCTTCATACCGTTCTTGGGGAGGAACAAGGCTGGAGCCCAAGCTCGCCAGATGCTCCGGAGATCAATTACTCTGTGGTGAGTAAGCTCCACCACCTCAAGTCCTACATTACTGATGTGCTCCGACTCTATTCTAGTGCCTGGTTGCTCCGTGGAGTTATGAAAGACCAGACGGTAACACTTGAAACCGGTGAACGGATCATTCTCTCGAAAGGCGAAAACATCGTCTGCGTAAACCCGCATGTGAACGAAGAAGTCTTCGCTGAACCTCATCTTGCCAAGACTACTCGCTTCCTTCCCAACACTCGGATCAAGGATGCCCAGGGTAGAGATGTCAAACTGCCAACTATGATGTTTGGCCATGGAATCTATCGCTGTCCTGGAGAACAGTTTGCCTATTTGGAGCTTGTCACTACGGTTGCATTCATGTGGACATGTTATGACTTTGAATTGGCCAATCCATGGATCAAGGACGAACCACAGCCGAACCTGTCCCGAGTTGGTTTTGGTGTCATGCCACTTGACCATAAGTTCCTCAACCATGAAAGCGTTCAAGTTCGCTTCCGTTCTAGATACTGAACATCCAGGGGCATCCCATCCTTGATACACAATAACAACCAGCCACCGAAGACAAAAGACGAGCCCCTTGGGCCAAAAATTCCAGAAACAGTTCACAGCCCAACAGTCCACAGTCCCACATGACAACCCGTCCACACAACTTCTCCGCAGGCACCTTTTAGACATAATAGTTTAGCAATCCTCATGTAGCCTGAAAAAGTAATACGCTGTTATTGGGTCGCAAGTGGGATCTTTCGATCTTTTGCGTTCAAACAGCAATAAAAATACTGTGTTGTGCGTCACCCTCATAGTCAACATTTCCACATTCAACATCACAAGAGTACGTGGGTCAATCGCCGTCTGCGTCGCAAGGCTTGGTGCCTTCGCTGTCTGCGTCGCAAGAGTACTTGGGTCAATCGCCGTCTGCGTCGCAAGGCTTGGTGCCTTCGCTGTCTGCGTCGCAAGAGTACGTGGGTCAATCGCCGTCGTCGCAAGGCTTGGTGCAATAGGTGATGCTGGAAGAGTATGCGGCATCGCCGTCTGCGTCGCAAGGCTTGGTGCAATACGTGATGCTGGAAGAGTACGCGGCATCGGAGCCTGCGTCGCAAGATTTGAAGAAGAGTACTCGTAGAGTGTGTCCAGTCTATTCAAGTTCGTCACACTGGTACCGATACCAGGTACAGTAGCTAGTAGTACAGCCGTACCAGGTACTACTATTACGGTACCAGTGGCTCACAAAGACTGATTTTCATGATCGAATCAATCGAATGATTCGATTCGATTCAATCGACCAGAACGTTTCGTACGATGGCCAGACCTTAACCTCGCATCTTTTGACCGGCGGCCATGATGCATGATGCAGCAAGCCAACAGCCGACGGTCGATAATGATTAGAGCACTCTTCGGGTATAAACACCACTGAATAGATAGTCCCTTATAGTGCTGTAGAAGAAAAGGAAACCATGTCGTGGAAGGCAGGGCTATCGAGACATCTTCCGGCGTTGCGATTCTTCGCTTGTCCCAAGAGTCCATCCTCCAAGGGAGTGATGTAAGTGCCCATGATCGTGACTGTCGTTGTCTTTCTCCTTTGGTTGTTCCTGACTAGTAGTGAGCACGCAGAAGTCCTTCTTCTTTTGCTGTGTATTGGAGATGCCTCAGCTCGGAAGATTTGATTGTGGATTTCTGATTTTCCTCTCTTCGATTGCTTGCTTCTCACCCATCAGGACTTGGTACGTGGAGAACTATGAAGAGCTCAAGCTGTTGAATCCAGAGATGCCTCTCTTGATGCGCACCACGGACAACGCCATGCCAGCTGTTACCACACAGCTGGATTGGACCACCCAACATTTGTTGGGATTCATGGTCCAAGAAAACAAATTCCGTGATGCCAATGGCACCATTAGTCAAGCTCGTGTCGAGGCGGCCCAGAATTACATGAAATTCCCATGGGAGAAATTGCTAGTGGAACGATTCTCCATTCCGGGATTTGATCCGGAAAAGCCATTTTTGGACGAAGAGAAACCTGGGTGGAGAGATGATCCAGAAGTTCAGTCCAAACTGGCAACCTACTTTAGCTTGAAGGACTCCAGTGAGGAACTAGAGGCAACCTTTACCAGTGGACCCGATAAGGAATTTGAACGGGCAAAGAATGCTCTGCTCATGTGCCAGAGAGTTGACTTGTGGTGCGCTGGACCCAAGGAAGTCGAAGCCGCCGTGGTGCATTTGTACAAGCTGGGCAAGGCACTCCAAGAACGTGAGGTCGATTTCCCCGTCTTCATCACGGAATTCATCCCAGGAGCTGACGATCTTCAATATTAAAGAGAGGAATGTAGCTTGCTGGCAACTTTAATGCCAGCTACTTGCTTTACGGCTCTAGCTGCAGCTTCATTAGAGTACGGTAGGAGCCAATAATTTCCATCCTCACTCCGGTGATTCAGTGTTACCGCCCCAGCGCTTTAATAATGTAACTAACATACTTATTGGATCACAAACCTTTGTCACGATCACAATGCCACAAGTTGTAAGTATTGATAGAGTTCTGGTGGAGTCCTTTGCCAGGAGCGAAATCTTGCCATTGTACCCAGCAGTTTGCAAAATGAGGCGGACATGGCTGCCTTGGCTCTCTATCGGTACCTACAGCGATGTCTTGTTGCCAGGCAGCAGCAAGTCCTTTTGGAATCAAGAATTTAGTAATAATTCATCTGGCCAGGTTGTCAGACTGCTAGCTATAGCTGTTCCCGGCAGGGAACAAGTTGCTTTGAATGTCGCTTAGACCATTCGTTGCTGGTGGATTTTCAACAACTCGGACTGTAAACTCCTTTGGTGTGTTGGTCCATCGATCCGTGATGCCTACCCGGTGCGTGCACCGAACGACTGTGGTCTTGTAGAGGATCCCTCTTGGACACCGCGAAGTCCATCCGTTTGCTGTGCGGAGGAGGATGGCTTGATCCAAAGCAAGCTTCTTTCGGAGGTTGGCCATCGTACCTGCATTTGGTGTTTCTATGTAAAACTACCTCGTGGTGTCATTGACCTGAAGCTTGTCCCTTCTCGACTCGGATTAGTTGAGACGTGAAGTGAGCTTGCACCAACAGCGACCGCCACCAAGATAACACGCACCATCGCAGTAGGAAGTCTCCTCCAGAGCAGCATCTGCCACCACTGAGCTTTGTTCTAGGACGGTTGGTGTCCAAGGGCAGTATGGTACCGGTACCGGTATGGCTCTTTTCGGTGAGCCGCCAGGCCAGCGTGTTCGCGACTGCTCGGGGTCTCTCAAGAGAGATCTTCCATAGTAGGTTAGAATGGAGTAGTACTCAATCTCTTTTTGCATCTTGGATCGCTGGGAGCGATATTGAAAGGTCGACCGGGCAGTGATGTGTGCTTTTGGGATTGAGTGATAGGTCTTCAAAGAAACCTTGAGCATAAAGCGCTGGGATCGGAGTGTCTTGACGATGGGCCAAAATATCTCGTCGGTGGGCCATGCACAAAATCGTCTTTGTGCTCCACCGCCTTGACCGCCGCAAGGCTCTGCAGCTTTCCGACCGAAGGCTCTCCAGGTCGGTCATTTCCTTGAACTTGTACGCCAGGCAACCCACAAGATCAATCTTCGTCTCCGACCTCAAGTGCCAGTTGAGCATCTTCTGATGGCTTCCACGCGCCAAGATCAAGAGCCTTTGTGAAGCTCGGGATTTCCGAGTATTCATGTGCCACAAATCGTGCTTTGCAAGAAATGCTTATTGCCAAGGGAATGGGTCTGCACACCGAAGGAAAGATCTTTTGGTTAGAACAGCAATAATAATGCTGTGGTTTGCGTTCGGTACAGGTAGGCATTGTTGTAGCTAGTCAGTCAACGTCCCCACGTTTAATAAAATGACAACCACCATGCATGCCTCATTTTCCCAACGCACAACAACAAAAGTCCGAAGATCGCAATGGGAAGCTGTGATGGATGATCGTAGTCTGAGAAGAGGAAGGAGCCCTTTGAGTAGCTTTGTTGTTAAAAACCAAAGTTTGCTTTTGATCTTTGCCATCACCTGGTTCTGGACGTTGAAAGGATCAGCAGGTCTGTCAGTCGGCACCTCCAATACGGTGTCCTCCCAGAAAAAGGATGATCCAGAAGTATTCGACCTAGTCATCATTGGAGCAGGGGCGTCAGGCCTCTTTGCTTCAGGAGCTGCCACATCTTTTGGGCTCAAGACTCTGCTGCTTGACCGGGGCAAGGGGTACGTTGGAGGCGATTGCAGCAATGCTGCTTGCGTTCCCAGCAAGGCACTGCGATCTGTTGCCAGCAGACAATTGGATGGAGAAGTAGATTTGAATGCTGTGCAGCAGGCTTCTCGCAATCGCATCTTGGAAACTGTGACTGCCGTTCGCCAACGAGAAGATATCTGCAATTTTCAAGGGGTCCCAAATTTGGAGTTGGTTCTGGTGCAGTCTACCAAGTTTGTGGCTTTGGATGAGATAGAGATTGTCCCATACGATGATGATACGTATACAGTAACTACAGCCAACCGAAGGAGAATTCGATCCAAGAAATTCCTCCTTGCAACTGGAGCGTCGCCGATTGTACCCAGCAATTTGCAAAATGAGGCGGACAAGGCCGCCTTGCCTCTCTACACCTACCGTGATGTCTTGTTGCCAGACAGCAGCAATTCTTTTTGGAAGCAAGATTTTGGTAATAATTCATCTGGCCAGGTTGTCATTGTGGGAGGAGGCCCCACTGCTGTGGAACTGGGTCAATCTTTGGCCCGTCTTGGCTTGCCCGTCACAGTGGTGGCCCCCACGTTTCTGGCACAAGAAGATCTCTCCCTTCAACAAGCGGCCTACCAGATTTTGCGCCATGATGGCATCCAGTTGTGTTTGGGACGGCGAGTCGTTGGAGTCCATCAAGGTACAGACAATGGTCCACCTTCTGCAGTACTGGATGATGGAACCCATGTACCCGCCCAGGCACTGATTGTCAGCGTAGGGCGCAAACCGAGCGTGGAAGCGTTGGCATTGGAAAGGGGCGGCATTGATTGGAACCTAGACGAGGGCATTCTGGTTCATCCAGCCACATTAATGTCCCGCACCAATCCGCGTGTCTTTGCATGTGGGGATTGTTGCTCGGCCGTGACAGGTCGCAACCGCAAAGCGGCTCATGGGGCGTGGACGGGGTATCATGCAGTGAGGAATATGGCTCTTCCTAGAATGCTGTGGGCGGGTAGCCCCTCCACGCACCCGACCGTGCCTTCGGTTACATTCGCTGACCCCGAACTGGCGTCGGTGGGTATGACATACAGCGAATGTCTGTTACAATTTGGTTCGGAGGGCTTCTTATCCCAGTCGGTGCGTGAGGAGGGCAACGACCGTGCCGATATGGAACGCAACGAACGTTTTGTGGACGCTTGCTTTGTGGAACTGCGAGTGGAGCGCCGTTCGGGACGAATCTTGGGTCTTTCCGCCTGTGGTCCCGCCGCTGCCGAGCTGGCCAATGAGGTTGGTGTGGCCATTCAGAATCGCTTGACGGTGCGAGACCTGGCGAAATCCATTCACAGTTACCCGTCACATGGCTACTTGCTGTATCGCCTGTCTCTTTCCATGGCCTTGTCGTCCACGAGAGGTTTTCTGGACACGCTCGGACCGGCCTGTCAATTGCTGGGCAAAATTCTGGGTGCATGTACTTGGGTAACGTCTCGCTTGCGTCCCCAGCGGATCTTGCCTTGGAAAAGAGCAAGAACACGGGGACAACGCCGGTGGGAAAGTGAAGGAGCGAAAAGCACGTTGATCGTAACAAATCATCAGAGAGGACAGAGTGGAGACTATGATGATGATTCGATGCGAGAACCATTGCCATGTTCCTTCTTGGAGTACTATCAAAGCAGCAAATACAGGGAAAACGAAGCAGAACCTCTCCCAGAGTCTTTCCAGGATTGGGTGGCTCGTCGTCCATGACAACTCAGCGCTCTCTTTTTGGAGGGGATTTCTTACAATGTGTGTGTGTCAATAAGAGCTGTATCCTTTCTGCTGCGCGAAGTGGCCTCGTTGATTGAAGAATGCTGCAGTTGCCCAACAACGGCAAACAGCACTCCTGAGCACAAGGCGGAGAATCACTACAATTCCGAGCAAACGACTGCGTACCGGTACGATAGCTTCGTTGTGAATCTATGACCCACCTCGACCGCCATTAAGACGTCCTTGGAGTCGATTGGTCATTCTCACCAGAGTCCATTCAGACAGCCACGCCACGCTTCAAAACTAGCTAGCAATCACAATCTATCTATCTAAATGTATCTATAAGACGATTCATTAATTACATGTCATTAAAATGCAATATTGAGTGTTTGTTTTTGTCGGGTATGCAGATTGTTTCGTTGATCGGAGTCCTTTTCGTAGGCATCGTCTTGTTCCTCTTCGGTCAACCATGTATTGTTTTGATTGCTGTAATAATCGGCTTGATCATCGAGTACGACGGTACGCTTGGCGGCATCTCGATCGTACCGTAGCAACCGTTCCTTGTGTTGCCACGCCTTGTCTTGCTTTTTGGTAGGATCATTGAGGATTGGCTCTTCGACGAGATATCCACAATAGGGACAAAAATCGAATCCTTCTTCCGCACAGGATATTCTTCCACAATACAGACAGTTGGTTAATGGTTTGTGGAGGGTTCCAAAACATCCACAATTTCGTTTGGCTTGTCCTTTTGGAGGGAGACCGTACTTTTTCTTCTTGGGTGGTTCTGGATTGCTAGTTTTATTGTTGGTGGTAGTTTCATTTTTGGTAGTGGATTGTTCCTTGCTGGCAGCTGTTTCCGTGTTTCCGGTTGGTGACTTATTGGCACCTGGAGTTGCATTTGTTGGAGATTTAGCAGTGGATTGTGGCGGTGTCTTGGGTACAGCAGTCGTTGTCTTGGGTGCAGACTTGGCCTTGTTATTGTCGTTCTTCGGTTTCTTATTAGCTCCAGCAGCCGAAGTCTTGGCAGGAGCAGGTGTGGCTGCTGCTACTTCGTCCTTGGGTGCCGTTTCTTCCTCTTTTATTCCTTCAACGGGTTGACCCCGTTGAAATTGTCCAATATTCTGCACAAATGCACGGACGTCATCGTCTCGACTGCCCAAGAGCTGTTCGAGATAGTCCAGCAAATCTCCTTCGCTTTCAATCGACAACAAATGATCCAGGACTTCGGCCAAACTGTCATCTTGAAACCCCAAAAAGTCGCCCAGTTTCGTCTCGAGCCATTTGCGTTCGGAAGTCATGACGGTAGATGATGGTAGTTGATGATGATGATGATGATGATTGCTTATCCAACAACAGAGGTTGTCATGGACAAAGAGGCAAAGTTGTCTCGATCTGTTCGTGGTCGGCTGTATGAGATGAGGAGGTCAAACGTGGGTGTCCTCGAAGGAAGAGTCCCGTTTTAAACTCGGGATTGATTGCTGAGTGGCAACGGAAGCTTTTGTTCTTTCCTCGTCGTCGACGCTTTGACGCTTTCGACCATCTCTCACAAAAGTGAAGCTTCATCAGAAGATCCGATACAACACAACTCTCATCAACCACTACACTTCTAATCAACTACTACTATCATAGCCACGATGGACGACTATCCCGCTGCCGAAGCCATTCCGGACCCTGCCGCCACGGAATTTCAATATCGCGAATTGATGCAATTCTTGACCGACTCTCGGGATATGCGCAAGGCCGCCACAGGATCCGTCAAGCAAGGACTCTGTGCGGCCGGTGGAGCCATTGCCGGTGGATTTGTCCTAGGACCCGCCGGTGGTCTCGTGGGAGGTATTGGAGGATCCATTTATGGATTCTTGACGGCCGACAATTACGATGGCGCACTCCAGCAAATCATGGCGCTGGAACAAGAACAACAAGCGAAACTCATGACCGATGTGGGGGGAGTCTTGAGAGCGGCTGGAGCCACGGCGCAACAATTCGATTCGCCCGAAGCCTTTCGTGCTACATTGATGGAATTTGCTGCACAACCGGCAGTGCGAGATCAAATTTGGCGTTCTTGTATTGAGGCTTCCAGGACATGATAAAACAAACGACAACACGAGAAAAAGAAGCTGCAAAGCTTTCATTGTGACAATCCACATCATTACCAGGATCCAAATATTTGTATGTTTGTCCAGCTTGTAGATGGTGCTGGCCGCTGAAAGTAAAGAAAAAGGAAAACTAGGGGGTTTGTTTTTGGAAGAAACAAAAGGAACCCTCTTGGCAGGCTCAAAAGAATACATGTTTAGAACAAATCAAAAACCAAGCCCAACAATTATCTGTACATAGATGCCTGCTTATCTATTATGTGTCACATACATGTCTGCTTTCTTTCTACTGTACACCTGCCCTGGTCCTTGCCTTGTCACTCCATTCTCCCTCTAATCTCAGCCATCATCAGACCACCATTCTGTTCGCTACTACGCCCGTTTGTCGTCGTCTGGAAAGTAGGAACACATGATGCGACCTGCCAAGAGACCACCCAACATTTGGGGTAGGCAACGACCCATTTGATAAAAGCTAGATGATGATGATAGAGCCAACAAAATGCTGGGAGACAGCGTACTGCCGTGACCGCCACTATCCACACCGTAGGTGTAGAGTGGATAGACAAACAACAAGGCCAACCACACGGGACCTCGATTCAACTTTAACAAAACAGGGACCACTTGCAGTGCCACAGTGAAGAGAGTTGTGACGAGCATTTCGTGAAAGTAGTCCTGAAGCAATAATAATGACACACAGAGACAGAAAGCAGCAGAGGTGTAAGTACGACAAGGCAATCACATACATTAATGGACAGGAATGCTTCCTACCGTATACTAGTAAACAAATGCGAATTACGTACCACAATCCAGGGATGCCCATCTCCCACAGCGCGACTGGTGTATTCGGGCATGTACAATGCCAATCCATCGTCAAACTTGGACAGGAAACAGTACCGAATCACAGTGACGGTAGAGGCTGTGCAAGCGAATTGAACAGCAACTAGAATCAGACATTCCATGACACTGGAAATCAATATACAGTGCAAAACAGAACAGAACGAGAATTGAAATAAACAAATGAGTGTGAGGAAACAAGTGAGCAGAGGTGCAAAAGAAGTTCGGAGCATTATGGTACATACCTCAATCTCCCCAATGCAGCTTCACATATTCTAGTTGGGACATGGGGAACGACACCACCCATTCGATCTTTGATGGCCAACAATATCCATGCCGATGCATAGATGAAACCAGGAGCTTCTTGCGTGATAACTTGAGGTGGTACCAATCGCAGCAAGACACCGGCAATGACACTGGGACCAACCGCGAGGCCATCCCACAGCCAATTGTGCGACGCTCGTGGGGACGATGCCGACGTGACGGGATAGGCATACGATGCCACTCGAATCAGAATGGAAACAATGACTTGGATGGATGTGGCTGTCACTACCCATGCCGACACGCAACGCGATTCTTGGCTAATCAGCGGCAATAATTCGGACGGATTGACATCCATGAGATTCGTCTGTTGGAGCTTGCGTCGATCGTACGGAGGAGATTCACCACGCCAAGAATAAGCTCGTCGACGCATTTTTCCATTGGCGGTATTGCGTCCTCGGAGTGGAGTGGTGCCATTCATCATGGGAGATGCAGCTGCTTGGTCTGACGACAGCAGTGTTGACGCGATGACCATGGTTCTGTACTAGTAGGTAGATATTTCGGCTGTTTGTCGGACAATGCTTTCTTGTGGTGCTAATAAGGCAAGGGGTCGATTGTATGGTTGATGTGTTATGCACTACTGGTAGCTAGTACCGGTATCGATTGGTTGCCATGGAGTTGCACAACACCGGTGCAGTGCGATGGGTGATGGAGTGTCATGGTCGTTCTTTTGGAGGATGCTTCAGTTGAGTTTGGCGCTTAAATCTTTTTTGTAAATCTATGAGTACCGTCATGTTGAAACCGATCTGGTGCGAGGAATCTGGAGAAAGAGGATTCTTAAGAATCGGGTCATCCAAAATGCCGATTCTTGAGAATCGGCGTGGGAACAAAACAGAACAATCGGCGTCAAATCTTGAACGGCGTCA
>CAICTM010001976.1:0-19957 GCA_903772945.1 Seminavis robusta
CCGGGGAGTCGAAGGGCACGGAGCTAAGTATCCAATCCGACTCGGCAACAACGGGCCGCCATTTTTACTAAGGGTCTTCCGGCTTCCACAGTTGCTGTCATTCGAAAGCCTCTCATGGGATGGTAATTTACCTCGGCACTTTGCTGGGCGACTCTCTCCTATCGTTCTTGCTCCGGCTTCATTTCTAGACTGTAAGGAGTGCGACGGGATCAGATTACAATTCAGCTTTACAGACTTTACAATTGCAGGCTTATTCTACAAAAATAATAATAACTGCTCACTTATTTGGAAATACAAACTTTACATCTCTTAGATCCCTAGATATCAATGCACAATGGTATTTCGCCGATTAGTTTTGTCTGGATACGTTGACACAAGAAAGCTCGCGCCGAAACTAGCTAGGTTCGACGAGGCTTCTTGAGGCAAGAAGCCCATCCGCAATGTTGGGTGGGACAAGCGTGGGACAAGCATGCATGGGACCACGACTATCTTCGCGGCGAATTAGAAAGCATTGCACGGGTCGCTACCCCTGGTGTTGCTCATACATATTATTCCAGTATGATGACCCAGCAAGAGATGGCGGGGTTAAAAACAATACGAGATCCATTGATGGACATTGATGGAGTCTGTGGGGCGTCTTGGCTTTTGAAGGTGACGCCACGGAAACCAGCTACTAGAAAGTTTTGACCTGGTTGGTAAATCGAAGCTCAAACTTATCTTATATTCATCCTCCCATCAAAGAAGAATTCGAACAGGCACAATCGCAGCCACACAAAACAGAGGTAACAGTCAACCCAAGATGACAGGGCTCAGACCACACCAATCGGCCCATCAGGTACAAGACACATTCGCAAGAAGCAAGCTCCTGCGATTGTGCCAGAAACCAAGGCCAGACCCGTAATTCAAAGAACCAAGATTTGGCAAGTGCCAAGCTCTGATTGGCACAGGTCCAGCAATTGATTTCATCCAAATGCAAATTGTCAAACCAATCACTGTCCAAGCTCAGAGGAATCTGCCAGTTAATGATGTATCCATCAAATCAAGACTGATCCAAGGCGTGAGTGTCCAAGCTCGTGATGGAATTAGGCCCGGTCAATTGATTTCCAGAAGATGCAAGATTGTCAAACCAATCAGCTGTCCATTTCAGAGGGATCTGGCCATAAGTTGATTCAAATACAAATACAACTGATCCAAGGCCGTGAGTTGTCCAAGCTCTGATGGCAAAGGCCCGGTCAACTGATTTCCAGAAAGATGCAAGATTGTCAAACCAATCAGCTGTCCCATTTCAGAGGGTATCTGGCCAGTAAGTTGATTCAAATACAAATACAACTGATCAAGGCCGTGAGTTGTCCAAGCTCTGATGGCAAAGGCCCGGTCAACTGATTTCCAGAAAAATGCAAGATTGTCAAACCAATCAGCTGTCCCATTTCAGAGGGGATCTGGCCTGATATCTGATTTTCAAAAAAAGACAACTGATACAAACCAGTGAGTTGTCCAAGCTCACTTGGGAGTTGGCCAGTCAATTGTTCATTGAGAAAGAGCAAACCAGTCAATGCAGTCATCTCATACAATTCTGCTGGTAAGAGAGATGAAATTGATGTCTCAATCTCACTATTAACGAACTCAATGTGGGACAAGGAAGTCAAACATGGTGATCTCTGGTGGAATTGAAGGTGCCAAACCAGAAACCTGGAGGTCTTCCAACCAAAGAGAGGTGAATTTGCCATGGCTGTTGCAGGGAAACTTCTCGCCATATTGGACGAATTTTCCTTTATGGAAGAATCCAAATCCACTGGAGAACCAGTTGCACTCTTCCACTGTGTCATCCATCCAACCATGTCCCTTTATGAGAGGATTCCACTTTTCTCTTTCAAATGAATAGTAGAATGCACCAAGAGCAAACAACTGCTGTTTTCTCCATTCTGGTAGCCAGGTGACATTTTGGTGGTTTGCAAGCCATTGCCATGCTCTCCATTGAGGAGTTTCACTGCCATTGTTGATCCTAGCCAATGTTTGAATCGGTAGATTATCCAAGAGCAACTCCAGAACGCCTGTGGGGGCTGATGATGGTGCTGCGGAAGGCTCCATGGAACCATAAATGGTTGGTGTCTCGGTGGACCGAATAACAACAATGTCTGGCTCCTCGTTCCGTTGTGTTCCAACAACTGTGCCAACAACAATGGCTGCCACAATGATCAGTATCACCACAAATAACACAAACAACTGCTTCACTCTTTTCTGTTTTTGTTCTCTTTCCTCGACTTCTTGAAGATTCACTGGATTGGCCATTGGCCTCATTTGCTCCTCATCAGGATCATCCAGGACTGGATTGGCCACTGCCAGTTGCTGGTTGTCACTAGTTTCATTGTTGGTGCTGGTCGAAACAGTGATTGGTTCTGCAATAGACGTGGAGTCATCAGATTCTGCACCATCCATTTGTACCAAAGCACTCTGACCCGTAGATCCACTGGCTCCTACAAGTGAGAACCGGAGAGTGTTTGCACGCAGCAAGGCTTCCCCTGGAGCTCCCATGTACGCTCCTGGTCGGGGTGACGGTTGGTTTGTCTGATACATTGTGGTTTGCTGGATTGTATCTCCTTGTTGGGTATTTCCTAGTTGTTCTCTTTCTGTTGCCTCATGTGCGTTCTTTGTCAGCTTGTCCATTTTGGCACTTTCATTGATTTCTGTTGCCATCTGCAAGACTTGTTGATTGGGAGTGGTTTTGCATGCCTCCTTAGATTTGTTTGCCAGAAATTTCATTTTGCCAGTCTCATTGATTCCTGCTGATGTCTGTAGGATATTGTCATTGGGAGTGGTTTTGCATGATTTCTTGAGGTTTTCTTCTTCTTCGCTTAAATGCTGTGCCATTGCTCGTCCGGCTTGTTCTGCCACGGTTTTCCTGATTTCTTCTGATGCTTCATCTTGTTCCCCTTTCCTGGTTTCATATTTAGCATCATGTTTTAGTTGCTGCTGTTGCATTTTTTGGCTGCCTTTTCCATGGCTCGGCGTACTCTTGGTCTCCCTTTTCTGGGTGACTTGCTTCTTGTCTTCTACTTGAGCTTTCATGGCATCCGAATCTTCGTCATGGTACTGCTGTACCGCTTCTGCCTCTGCTCGCTTGATGAGGCTATCCATTACTGCTTGATCAAGCTGATCTGGCGGATGCCCAGTGCCTCGGGAGCTTCTACCTTGAGCATTGTCGTCATGGTGTTCATTGGATCGATTCATCTTCTTCGGAATGTCAGCAGGGTTTTCTTCTTCCATCTTGCTCTTTCTTTTTCTTGGAAACAGATTAATTGCTACGATGTGTTAGAGGTGACTACGATGTATGGGTGAATCGTGAGCAATGGTCGAGTGGGCGGGAATGAAAACAAATGAGAGAGCCAACAGAAGGGGGCGTCAGGCAGGATCGAGAGGGCAAGGAGAATAAACAGAGCCAGAGGATGGAGAGAGCAGGGACTGACTATAGCGCTACCATAGAGGTCGAGGGCGCTTCTCCTGGATGATTAAAAATGTCTGTCCTCCAATTAACGTGGATCCCAAACAGGTCCAGGGCGGTCACTATTGCAAAGACCTTGAAAGAGGATACCAGATACCAGCACACCTCCCTGAGCTGCACCAGGCATGCTTGGTTCAGCTCTTGTTTCTTTGGTCAACACTTGACAGGACTGTCGCGAGTGCACTCAACTCGACTGCTACGGGTGACTGGACTGTCACACTACAGGATCCATGACCGCGGTTTCCTTGGTTCGAGCTGGCAGTACTAGTAGTACGGTACCGGTACAGTGTGGGCTTGGCTAGTGCCAAAACGTAGGGTTCAGGCTTTGATCGTTGTCACAATAGAGCTCAGGTTTTGATCTTTGTCCCCAAACGGGACAAATATTCGTTTTCATACGTCAGTCCTTTTGCGTGCGTGTGTTTTTGAAAGAAACAATGGCGGCCATGAGGAGCGGATGATGGGCGGCCAACTTCAACCACATTCCTTTGCCATCTCGATCACCCTCGAGTGTCACTCTAGCTATTCCAGATCCAGATAGATAGCCTGACCCCTTAGTTAGAACCATGATGAAAGTAGCCATTGCCGCCCTGTTGGCCCTTCAAGGTGCCACTGCCTTTGCACCTGTGTACCAAAGCAGACCCACCACTGCTCTCAATGGACGTTCCGGTGCTGCCAGCTCCAAGGAGGAGGATTTGATGCTCACTTTGAAGGTGATTATGGATCACGCTGAGCGCTCCACCACTGCTTCCAAGGACCAGTTCATTAGCCAAATGGAGGAAGCTGCCAAGGTTGTGGAAGAAGAACCGGAGCCAGTCGATATCTCTGTCCCTTATGATGCTGCTGCCGTGCTCGCCTACGAAGCAGCAGGAAGTCCCGGTGATTTTGCTGCCTTCAAGACCCAGTTCGAGGACGATGCTGTCGCTGATGTTATTGCCAAGAATGCGCCACCTGTGGACATTAGTGTTCCTTACGATGCTGCCGCCAAGAATGCTTACGAAGCAGCCGGCAGTTCCGGTGATTATGCTGCTTTCAAGGAGAAATTTGAAGCAGATGCTGTAGCTGATGTCATTGCCAAGAATGCCCCACCCGCTGAGGAGGAACCTGAACCAGAGCCAGTTGTGGACATTAGTGTCCCTTATGATGCTGCCGCCAAGCTTGCCTACGATGCAGCGGGAGGATCTGGTGATTTTGCTGCCTTCAAGGAGAAATTTGAGGCAGATGCTGTCGCTGATGTTGTGGCCAAGCAAAAGAAGCCAGAAGCTGTATCTGCATAAAAAAATTCATTCTAGCACAACGGGGAGATACTAGAAACCAACATGCTGTAGCAGGTGCTTTCGCATGACACTTGCTGTCAATCTTAAAATTGGCAGTACCGGTATCTCCAGCCATCAAGCAAAATCAAGAGTACATTGACCATCGTGTCACCTCACACACCCCACGATTACTTGTATCCACACATGTAGCGCACTAAATTCAAACGAAAGGAGTCAAAACTCGACAACCCAATTGGCTATTATGTATGTTTGCTCGTTTTAGTATACTCATCGTTCCTGTAGCTTTCAAGTTTTCTTTCTATCGCCTTAGTTTCTCAGGGGCCACAGGTCCAAGCAGCTATTGAAAGAGCAATTCTTTCAAACTGCTTTAGTAGTACGCATTAGGCTTATCGAGCAGCTTGGTGACAACCTTTGGAATGTCCATCTCATCCACCTTTACTTTTTCAATGACATACGCCTCAGTGTCAAAAGGACCTCGTTGGGATTTGGCTTGCACTAGAACAATCGGGCCGCCACATAGAGGACCCATCTTGCATTCTTTGAACTCTGGTCCGGGAACCTTTTTGTAGAGTCCTTGCCTTTCTTGTCCGTACCGTACATGAAGAGCGCTCGACCCGAACGGGACAGGATCGCCAAGGAATTGAGCGTCATACGGGACAGCTGCCATCAATCCCATGCTCCTCTCCCTGTTGCCAATAATCTCCATGTAAACCTCAGTGCTCATGGAAAGCAAGGAAGCTACGATCTTGCATCCGCGGTCGTAGCCGGATCCAGGAAAGAAGCTGCTAAATGACATGACATCCAGAGGACCGAACGAAGTTGGAAGGGAGATACCATAGAGGCCAACAGGATTCGCATACTGGAGACCATTCTCCTTCATCTGTAAGAGCACAGTGTCACGGATCTTGCTGTGGACCAGTATCAGATACTTTGGGAGAAAATCCACTTGTTCTCTTGATAGAGATGAGTCCGCTTTCTTGCCTGACTCCTGGGGCGGACGAGCTGCACTCCTCGTATCGACTACGTTGGTCAGATTCGGTGGAGCCTCGTCTTCGTCTTCGTCATCAGAGAGTTTGAGGTTGTCCCAACGACTGTAGTCAATCACCATTGTCAAGGAATCGAATCCGATGAAGATCTTTTGACGCAGTTAGAAGGCCAGGCAAGCGATGCATTCTGGGGGGAAACGAAAATTTCGGCTGCGTACCCCTGGCAGTGGAACACCCAGAACAAAAGATCTTTCCCTGTACGGTCAGGATACCTTAGTTTCAGAGGCAGGCATTACTGCACGACTCTACCGTACTATTTAAACACACTATATGGCTAAAATGC
Organism: Seminavis robusta; assembly: GCA_903772945.1. Lineage (NCBI taxonomy): Eukaryota > Bacillariophyta > Bacillariophyceae > Naviculales > Naviculaceae > Seminavis > Seminavis robusta. The sequence goes on from CAICTM010001976.1 coordinate 6,103, forward strand.
TCATGCATGCACCCGCCGCTTTGGTGGTACGGTACTCCATCATTAGGCCCCGAATACCTAAACATCCGCAGTCAATGCTTCGAGTTCCTCTCCATCGGCTTCTCCGTCGTCACTCACCAAGTTACCACGGCAGATCCGCATCCAGTAGTCTGCAGTAGCAACAATATAGTAGCCCCATCGGACCGCGGGAACCGTGGCAAGCAAGTTCCAAGCGGCATGTGCTGCAAATGATGCCACAACACCATGTTGTTCATACAGGGGCGAGTACACCCAAAGTGAATGAACGGCAGACTGAAAGACTTGAAGAAATGCGGGAAGAACCACCGTCTTAGAAATAAAAGCTGCGGGTGCTGCGCCAGCAAGTGGTGCGTCGGGAAGTGCTTCGCGAAGTGTTTGAGGCTGCATTGCATCCACAAGAATTCGAGGAAGTGCGCGCACCACTCTCGACTGCCAGGATGGATATGCATCGACAAGCGCCTTATCAAAATCATCTGTATGGTTGGAGATATGCCCCAGTCCAAAGAACAGGCTCGAGGACAGCGCAAATAAAGAGTGCCCAAACATTGTAAAGGGTCCTTCCGCTGTATTTGCCACTTTTTGGTACAGGAGCGACCAGATCTGACGAAAAATGATTTCCTCCAGCAGCGGGGCGCGGATGACACTATTGAACAATTCATCTGCCATCGACGACTGCCCGCCAGGATGGAAACAATCCGCGAACATCAGGAGTTGTATGGTCTTTCCGTTCACAACGCCGCGTACAAAGTCTTCGATGAGGTGAAGTGCGTCGATGAGCCGTCGTAGACGGCTCTGACCGTGATGCGCGTGTCCAAAGTAGTTGGAAACAAACACATTGAGAAATGCTGCGGTAATGTCAATAGTCAAGAGCATTGGTAGAAAGCTCTGGTGAAGGAAAGTCAATCCAGCCCTAAAGCCATGTGCTTTGCGAATCAATAGTTGTCGGATGATGTGCCAGTTTTCGTCGCAAGCTTCGTTTCCTTCATTTTCGCTGGGGGCCGTGCCGGATCTCGGATCGGTATCACTTGCGATGTTGACTTCCTCTGGGATAATAATATCGTGATCCACATTGTTGGTCAAAAGTTGGTGTAGGAATCTGATGGAGAAAGTTGACGACATTTGATTACCACTAGCTAGCGACGGTAGCAATTCTGACAAGCCAAGGCGCACTCTCACTTGGAACTAGCCTTGTTGATGCAAATTGTGTTCTCGTCGAGTCGAGTGGTCTCCGCTCCTTGACAACGTTTTCGCTCCGAGCTGGAGATTTGTTCGAAACATTCCACGCTTAGGTTCCACGTTGAAGATCAGCGTTAGGTCGCATTTCATCAGGAAGTCCCCCGATTAATGAGATAACGACTTTCTTGTGAAAGTCGCGAAAGTCGCGCGACTTTCAAGACTTTTGCGACTTTGGAAAGTCGCGCGACTTTGGAACGACTTTCACCGCGACTTTCACGACTTTCACGACTTTTCGCGACTTTCCTAGCATTTTACCAGTGATCAATCGCGACTTTCAACGACTTGTACCGCGACTTTCGCGACTTTCGCAAAGTCGCGCGACTTGACGCGACTTTAGACGCGACTTTAACGACTTTCGCGACTTTAACGACTTTCGCGACTTTCCACGATCGCCAATCGGGGGACTTCCAGCTGTCACGGACCGTCAGTTGTTCACGTTTCACGACCACGACCACAACAGCACGCTCCTCGCTTTCTTTGGGTATGGTATTCGACTGTTACCCTTGGTTGCGCTAGCTAGACTACTAGAGCTGGCTAGCTACTAGTAGAGTACTTGAAGACAACTACATGTAGCTGGAAGAGGTGCACGCCATCAGAAAAGAGTGGTTAACTTGTTTTGACCGCCAAAGTTGGACGCAGGATGGTGTTTGGCAGACGTCGACGCAGCAGTGCTGCTAGTACAAGTAGCAGTAGTAACACCAGGAGTCCATCATCGAGCACCACAAGTAGTAGTAGTTCGGCGGATCTGAGACGGAGTTCGTTTGGCATTGCGAGCCCCGTTGCGAACTGGAGAGCTCGAAAGCATCAAGCTGTGACGTACCGACCAGCCGTTTGGTTCACCCCTTCCAAAATGGACGACTATGTCATGATGGTACCGGGAAGACAGGTGCAGAATGTGCAACCGAGAAAGGGAGATTCATTGAATGGATGGAAGGGAGTCACCTTGCTTGGAGACTCGGGAAGGGTCGAGTACGAGCCAAACTAACTCATATCATGAAGCTACATGTATACCGGTACTACCGGTACAAACTACAAAACCAACCCATGCGATGCCTCCTCAGACAGAACCAATCCAAGAATTCCCTCTAGGTACCTGGAAATTTTGTTTGATCAACGAAAAACAACCCACTGAATAGCATGGTAAAAGAACCCCAAAATGCATTCGCTGCGTCGCTTGTTTGGCTAGCCCTACTGGTAGCCAGTGCTGCCTTTCCTCGAAGAACAATTTTGGTTTGTGAAGAGCTGGGTGATTGTCAGGTCAGGTTGTGGTCACACATATACAATACATTATTAAATGCATAAAATGTTCATTAATTTCTTCAAAACACAGCTTCCTCCAAGCATTCTTTCATTCCAGAGTGCAAATTTCTCTGTGAGTTCGACTTATCATTCCTTTGGCCTTGTTGTTGTCCAATTGAAGGAGCATTCGGAATACACACAAAAAAGCGTAAGGAGGACAAACCAAAGAAGAGCGCACAACTAAAAGAAGAAAGCAAGGAAACAGGCAATTAAAGAAAAGAAAAAGACTAGTCCACAATGGACAAGAAGAAGGAGGAGTACGAGCAAAGGTGGTTGGGCTCAAAATTTGTTCATCTTTGGGCAGTGCGAAACTGCCCCTGCCAAAACGCTCGGCCAAAATTAGGCTAAAACTCAGCTAGAATGTTTGCAGTAAAGATGATACCTGGTATAGTCTAAATGGGTTGAAATGAGTATCCATGTGGTACAGTACGAAGTCTAGCTTTGCCAGTGAATGAGGATGCTTCTTCGCTTTTGACGAATAAATTCCGAAGGCCCAAGGTTTGTTTCAGAACATGTATCTTTTTGAACACTAGGGTAGAGGATAAAGTGAAAGATCTCTTGCACGAATGAGAGTTTGAATGACGTCATTTGCTGCCGATGCTTCCAAACCAAAGCACCGAAGCAATCGCAATGGCCACCGCAACGAAGACCACCATCGAGTATCGAGTCCACCTCCATTGATCGCCACAGAGCTATAGTACAGTCCTCCCATGCTATGTCGCTCTATAGAGTCCTCCGTCGACGGTCCATCAAGCTGATTCGGCCGTTTCATTTGCTTTGTCTAGCTACTACCTGTTCTTACCAGAACTCTGCCGTTTGGCTAGTGCACGGCTGGTCCACCCAAAGTCTTGCACTGAAGGTACAAGCAGCTAGATACGGCTCGGCTTTCCGAGTATTTTCCAGCAGTGCAGACAGCGAAGAATTATCAGAAGACGATCAGAATCGCTGGGATCAACTTTATCAAAAAGGACAAGTGTAAGTGGCATTCTTTCTTGCTTGTTAGCTAGTAGTCTACTGGTAGTATACTTTAGCATTGCTCCACGACACACACTGCACTATCTGTGTTTTCTGTCTGACTATCTTCTATTTTCATTTTTCAGACGCCGAGATCGGATAGAAGCCATGATGAATCCGAATGCTATGGATGCCTTGGATGCCACGGTACCGTCTTCACCGGTCCGAGTGGTGACGTTTGATTTGGACAATACCTTGTGGAATACGGGGGCCACCATTTCAGCGGCCAATGACGCATTGGCGGCCTTTTTGACAACACACAACATTGTCCAATCCAAACGCACCGAAACCATCATGGGGGAACTCTTTCAGGCGGACAAGCACAAATACTGTCCCTTGACTGACAACAACAACAACGCCAAATCACCCGTCTTGCTCACGGAATTGAGAAAGGATGCTCTGCAACAGATACTCATCACGGATAATGGATACACGGAACTGGATGCCAAGGAGTTTGCCGATAAGGCATTTCAAAAGGTGAGACCAAAACAACTGCTGGAGCTTTTTGTATGGACATTTACTCTATCTGTAATCCGTTCATGCTCAATCAGAATCTCCTTTGTTTCCGTTGCCATGCACTTTCTGTACACTCGACTCGACTCGACAATCCACACTCTTCTCCAAACACACACGTAATCACACAGTGGATGGACGCTCGGTATGCCGCCATTCCAGACAACTATGCCACCAACGTGGTGGCGGTACTCGAACAAATATACAACAACGACGACATTGTCATAGTCGGTGCCATTACCGATGGCAATTCCGATCCCCGCAATGTCCCGGCGCTGCAACCCTTTTTTGACTTTTGTGTCAATGCCGAGCAAGTGGGAGTCTCCAAACCAGACAAACGAGTTTATCAAAAAGCCATGGAAATGGTACATGCCAAGCTATCGCAAGAAAAAGACGGCACGGATGATAGTGCTGTCGATTTGGACGACTGGGTAGGCCCCTGGTGGATTCACGTGGGCGATGACTTTGCCAAGGATATTGTGGCCGCCAAAAATATCAATCTACGAACCATTTGGGCGCGGGAATTGATCCTGGACAAGTTGCAAACACAAAAAGTATCAAAAGCAAAACCACAACTGGAAGCATCCAAAGAAGAAACCATTGCCGCACAGTACAATCAACAACCGTCGGAGGAACAAAAACTAGTCGAATTTCAAAAGAAAGTCAATAGTCAGGCCGTTGTCAAAATGGCCGTGGGAGCGGAAGACTATCTCACGGCATCGATTCAACAAGAGTTTGCCGATGCTGTCATTGACAACTTTGAAGAGTTGCCCGGTGTCTTGCGCCAATGGCAGGAACAGAGCCAACCTCAATCCGCTACAAGCACCGCCGAAGAAGCAAACCCCATCGTCGCAGCAGCAGAAGTCGTGGTAGAATCCAAAGAGCAACAACCAAACGACAGCGTAAAGAAGGAGGATCCAGAGACCAAATTTTGCATGTTCTGCGGGGCGAAGATCCCAGGTATTGCAGTGCACTGTCCATCCTGCGGCAACAAACAACCAGAGCTATCATTGTAGTACGTAGTCAATGCTCACTCACTGCCAACCGCAACCAAAACGACACTTGGCATTGTTTGCCGGAGGCTCAATTCAGCTCATTCGCCATCAGCGAGACTGCTAAAAGTAGAATCGAATCGAATCAGAATCTTTCTGTCTCAAAGGCTCAAAAGAGCCAGTGCTGGCTTCCCGGGTTTCTTGCCTCCCAACCTCATAGCTACAAATTTTTCGACTTCATCTTTGCTCCTTCTAAGTCCTAAGCATTCCGCTCAAGGGCACTAGCTAGCAGCTGAAATAGCCAGTAGGTTCCGCTTTCTTTCATCCGCAGTCTACTCCGAATTCGATCGTTTGTAGTGATCATGCAACGATTGCCCGGACTTCCCCTGTTCCACGGTTCTGTGCAGATTACGGGGAGCCGTGGGAGTGGTAACCAAATTGTGGGGGAGTTGATGTCGGCAATGATTCGAGGACAAGCGTTAATATCCTGTGAGTTCAGTAAAGACGTGAGTTCAGGTAAACTTTGGGTTAAAGCTATGTGTAAGTTTCTTTACATTTCTAAGGGCCATTTCTGCTTTGCTAAAAGCTATTACCCCAGCCCCAGAGATTGACTCCAGGGAAACGCCAACCAAGATAAGTCCGCTGAGAAGGATTACACGATCGCGACGGCGAGAGTTTTTATGGCGGCTGAGCAGGAAATACAGCAACACAAAGCAATGAGTTGAGAAAGCTAACACGACGCCAACTTTGAATTCATCGAAGCAACTGGCTGCTTGGGCCAGCAAGGAAATCATAAAATCAAGTTGTGAAGCAAATCAATAGCACGTTCAAAAAAAATCAAGGTACCATGAAACTTTCGTTATCTGTAACCGCCCTCCTATCAGTGGCTATCCACTGCAACCATGCTGTGCTTTGTCAGGGTCAGCAGCCGGTTCGTGTTGCTGTCATTGGTGGTGGAATCAGTGGACTGACGGCTGCCTATGAGCTCGAAAAGAAGGGTGGATACTCTGTCACCGTCTATGAAGCACTTGATTACGTTGGAGGCAAGATGCAGTCGGTGCAGCTGGCACCTGGAGCACCCACCATTGACTATCTGAACATGACAGAAGAGCTACAAGCAGCAGCCACAGAATATTGCGGACTTCAGAACTATACAAATCTTGGTGCAGCTCTCACTCTGACTGGAGCTGCCACACCTGGAGCATCCCCGCCGGTGATGTATGCTGAGGAGCTGGGTGTTCCATATGGACACGTCATTTTTGAGGACTTGGTGACTGTTTCATTGGGGGACCAAAGCATGCGCCTCACTCCACAAGAATACCTTGGGTTGTTGATCAAACAGACAAACCCCAATGCCACACAAATTGAGATTGGAGGTGTGGCGATGGAACAAGTCCAAAATTTTGGTGCCTCTGTGGCAATGTTTATCGAGCACATCCAGAAATCCAACCTTGTGGGGCAAGCTGACACTGACCTTGCTCTTTCCATGACTGACTTTGCTGCCAAGCATGGGTTCAGCATCTACTTGGAAGCACTTCGACCCTTTATTTCTGGGTACGGGTATGGATACTTTGAAAAAATCCCTGCTGCTTCAGTCATGAAAATCATTTCATCTGTCACCCAGAAGAAATCTCCCTTTATTGGCTTTCCTTGTGGGGCCCAATCTCTGGCGGAAGGCATGGCTGCAACACTGGAAGACGTCCGATTGAGTGCTCCTGTGACGAAGGTTGAGAAGATGGACAATGGCCTTGAAGTTCAAGCTGATGGCCAGCCAACTGAGACTTATGACAAGGTTATCTTTGCCACAACTCTGGACCTTGTTCGATCCATGATGATGTTGGCACCTGAAGTGGATGAGCTCTTCTCCAAGCTGTTCACTCTTCGTTACATCACCACCATTTTTGAACAGGAAGGTATCGACACTACCAGCACACTTGACTTTTACGCTGCTGGCACCTACGAAGCCAACCAAAACAGCATTTCTTTGATTCCTTGGACAGCAAATCCAGGTGATGTTGCCGCAACTGCCTACCAGTTTGCCAGCCCAGATGCCTCCCTTTCTGATTTGAGTGATAGATTGTCGGCTGACCTCCAGTTCTATTGGGGTGCCAATGTGACGGAGGTCGTTCTCCAGCGGGAATGGACCAACTACTATCCCCAAGTGAGCGTTGATGACTTTGCGGCTGGCTTCTTTGATCAAGTGGATGCATTGCAGGGTGAGGATGGCATCTACTATGTGGGCAGTCAATTCTCGTTTGAACTGCTGTCAAATACCATGAGGGATTCAAAAGAATTCATTGAATCAAGGTTTGAGAGTATGGGTGAAGTTGACAGTACTATGGGTGGTGACGAAGTTGACAGTATGGGTAGTGACAAAGTTGACAGTAATGGGGGAGACGAAGGAGAGACTCCAATCGTTGATGAGCCATCGGAAGATGAAGGAGAGCTTCCCAGCATGGACCAAACTTTGGAATCGAGCAGTGGGGTGTCGGTCAAGAACAGCATGTCAGTGATCGACTTATCCATCTTGATGGGAGGTCTCGTCTTTGCCGTCCGTGGTTGAAATTGGAACATCAGTACCTCTATTTAGTCTTTAGTGATTCATTTTCTGTATCTCAGTTTCGCACTGCAATTTAGTGGGCTTCCCAGGTTTCTTGCCTCCCAACCTGCACCGACAAAAGAAAGTGTGAAACAATAGTTTTGAACGAAGGGCGAGTATAGAGCCATTACATGTACGGAGTACGTATACCGAAACACGTCCGGATAACGATAAGCATGCACGATTCCGTTCTAAATTCCTCCTAGCGGGCTGCTATACCATGTGCTTTTAAAAGAGGCTCCTGTATTCCAGCTATCAAGCTTTCCAAGCATTGGGATGACCGTTGTGCCCTTGATCTCTTCCGCTAGTCTTCCTCCCTTGATCCTCCATGCCCCCCACGTTGCATCCCCTCCCTCTTTGGTTTTGCTGCTGCTCTGCTCACTCGATCGATTGCTCTGCTCGCGTTTGTGCATCGTGCTCTCTCCCTGCACCGCCTCCTCACCATACCTGGTAGTTAAGTCGAAGTATAGTAACCCCTCCTCATGTATATTTCCTCCTAGCTGGCTAGTAGGATTCGAGGATGGATTGCTCCCGCTTCCAAGCACTACAGTGTAGTACGGCTACACAGACTGCAAATCTGCGTGATCAGGTAGACTAAAAGACATTATCAACTCTCGCAGCCTGCTTGCCGGTATACTTGCATGCTTTTACTACCAGCAGGGTAGCACCTCTTGGAGCAACCGGTACAGTATCACACAAACGAGATCTGCCGTAGAGGTGCAAGATCTGCCGTGAGATAACATTCGCGCGATAGCACCAATTCTCGCTGCCTGCTTCTTTGCCTGGTTTTTGCTAGCAGCAGGGTATAGCTCCTCTTGTAGCTCTCATAGATAATTTGCGTCTTCTCGCAAGTCTAACTATGGCTTGGAGCGAGTCAGGTTTTATCGCCAAAGTACTGAAATTTTTATACAAGACAAAGACTTAGAGAAATCGTCGGAGTACAGTAACCAGCACAGTAATTCAAAAATTGCCACCTAACTCTTGTGCTTCTGTTGGAGTCTTGCGGAACATCGGAGACTTAACATGCGTACCTCTGTTTCCCTCCACATTTTCGCGCCTCACAAAGTAGAGGTACGACGTTCGATCTTCCGGCAGAGACTAACTCCAGTCATAGTGAAGCACCAGTAGCAGAGCAAATGAGGGTCCACAACCTTAAAGCCAGCATGACCGGCAGGTAACTTGCACTACGCTAAAAGCTAGTGTAAAGATCTTTCGGCTTAGTGCAGCAATTTATCAAGCACTGGAGAACCCGTGACAACATTGATATTGGGGAGCTGAGCGAGGTGGCGTTAGCTTGGGTGCAGTTCCACTGTGGAATTGGTGCACCCTTTCTGAACACGGCAAGGCCTTTAGCCAGATGAAGAAGATCATCAGGCAAGAAGAACCTGCTCGCCTACCCTGACTTCAACGATAAATTCTTTATCCACACGGATGCGAGTTACACTCAACTAGGTGCAGTAATTTCCGAGAAGGGAAAACATATCGCGTTTTACAGCAGGAAGCTCAACCCTGGTCAGACACGCTACACAGTTAACGAGAAGGAAATTCTCAGAATCGTAGAAACTCTAAAAGGGTTCCGTAACATTCTTCTGGGTCAGAAGATTTTTGTACATACGGACCACAGGAATCTTACATGTAAGAACTCAAATACACGGATCGCGTTAAGCGGTGGCGCCTTATTCTGGAAAGATACGGCCCTGAACTACGGTTAATCAAGGGCGAACCAAACATCGTCGCTGATGCGTTGTCGAGACTTAACGTCTCCAACAATGATGGTTTTTCAGAACAGATGGACGCCAGCGAGTCGCTGAACTCATGCCTGCAGACGAAGAGGACTTTTCCCTAGCGAGTTCCTCTCTCGTTCCCTGAGATCCAACATCGTCAGAAAGACGACAACGATATCAAGAAGCTCCTAGGGGACAGCCAAACGACTAAGAAGCAATCTTTCCCCAGAGGGGATAAGTCCTACTACTTAGTAGTTCAGGACGATAAAATCGTCGTACCTAACACAATGCAGAAGAAGCTAGTTAATTGGTATCATGGTGTGCTGATGCATCCTTGCGAGACTCGCACAGAACTAACCATCAGCCAACGCTACACCTGGAAAGGACTACGCAAGACTGTGCAGGCCGGATGTCAGCGTTGCCAAAAGCTGTCAGATGAACAAACCCAAAGCGCGTAAGCTGGGATTTGATGCCTCCAAAGACTTGCGAGGAGATCCCTTTGGGAAAGACTATGTATTGACCTGATAGGACCTTACAACGTCGCGGATCCTAAGAAAAAGAATTCCTGCACACATCATTGCTTGACAATGATTGATCCCGTAACCGGATGGTTCGAGTTCGCAGAGATCTGCTCCAAGCCAGCAGACGAAGTCCCCATCGTCCTAGAACAAAACGTGGCTTACTCGGTATCCATAGCCTGCTGAGGTTATCATGGATAGAGGACCTGAGTTCCGCGCAGAGGTCGAAAAGACACTCCGGATGAATATGGACTTCGTCGCAATTTCATCACTACGCGTAACCCTCAAGGCAACTCTATGGTCGAGCGTGCTCCTCAACCATACGTAACTTGATCGCTGTTCAAACATCAAGTGCCAAGAAGACCTCGTGAATGGATCCTGTGATGGAGTCCTCACGGCGGTTCGCTTTGCAATGAATGCCACGATTTATACCACCCTGCGTGCAACGCCTGCACAGCTTGTTTTCAATCGTGACGCGATTCACAACGTCCGGTTTGAACGCAAACTGGAAGTACATTAAGGAAAGTCGCCAACGACTAATCCAAAAACAACGACAGGGAAAACGCGACGCGTGTCCTTCATCAATACAATGTCAACGATACCTGGATGATTCAACAGTATCAGACCAGCAAGTACGGTGTCGGCCAAAGTACAAAGGTCCTTACACTTTAGACCGAGTCAATGACAATGCACTGTACGGCTCCAACCAGCTACCGCCAACGGCGGCACAGTCTACCATACTCGGAACATAAGGTATATACACCATACAAGGGCCTGATCCCCCTTGTAGGATTCCATCGTGCGACGCACCTGTCTACATCCAAATTCTCATGAGAGTGCCCCGCACTTTAAATCATATGTTTCGCGACCGCGCGCTTCGGCGCAGGGGCGAATGCAATACACGGCTCTTGACCTTATTCGCGACTCGATCCTAGATAGGTTTGAGTTCGACTTATGACTGAGTCTCTCTTGATTAGTCATTTGAGACAGTGGTCTCAATGACCGCGCTAGTCATACTGGATTGATGATGAAACATCGCTCTAGATCATTAGCCAGCGTGGAGTAATTACACGCTACTAGATAAAAGCTAAACGAATCTTCCACACGTTACGTTTTTGGATCGTTGAGATACGTATGACTACTACCGCAACCTACTCAAACACACTTTATAGTCTCACACGGGAAGCCAGATCTACAATCCATTGATGATGATCTATCTCGTTGATTAGATTTCATAGCTTTCTAATCTCTCTCATAACTTTCATTCTTCTCAAACTCATAAACACTCCCCCGAAAGATCTTTACACTTACTGGATAATAGAATTCTATTTTTAAAGGCTACTCTGAGTACGACTATCAACCGTGCCGCTACCCTAAACCGATAACCTCCACAAACATTGGGGCGGGGAGAGTTGGCCCCCTCAGCCGGGAAAGCTTAAAACCCAACCGAGGCAAGATATTAAGGGGAAGGTCACCAACCGGACCCGCCCGTGCTGCTGCTGTCAACAGCACTGCTACTAGCTGCAATATTGCTGATAGTGTCAAAACTGCTGTCATCTAAATCAAGGTCATACCCGAAAGCCTGATCCAAATTTGCTGCTGCCTCATGGATGGCTGCGGCCAGTTGTTGGTGCTCTCTACTTGCTTTGTCCACCACTGGCATCCAATTTGAAATCCAGGCTTTGATATCGGACGGTGCCATTTCCATTTTGTCCTCTAGTGGCCTTTTGAAAATGGAGTTGACAATAGACAGTGGCACCTGGTCTTCCTGCTCATACAGAAGCTCTACTTCACGTTGAAGCTGTTGCTGCTTCTTGATCCACTGCTGCTGTTTATCACGTCCATGCCTTGCTGCATTGCGGTCATCCCACAGTAGAAAACATTGTTGGAGTAAGAGATGAGCCAAGTTGGTAGTCCATATGGTACCGTTTGTCTTGGATGTATGCTTTTGAACATGATGGAGATAGTCTCCCTGGTGCTTGGTCCACAATTGGGAGAGTCGGCCTTGAGGTAAGTTGTCCACCCAATGTGGTTTCTGGTCGATGACCAGCTTTGATCATACCTTTCTGGGAACTCAGATGGGTAAAGATGCTTCCTGCGAAGAAGCACTCGAGCCCTTGCAAAGCAATGGCTAACAGGGATGGATCAGTATCACATTTGCGACAGTTGTTTGCTGACAGCCTGACTGCCTGGTTGTCCTCCACAGTGTTGGATCTTCATGAGTGCACAGGTAGAGATGGGCTGCTGTTTCATTGTCGCCACCACAGTGTGGGCACCGATGATCGTACTTGGCATCATACTTGTGGACCCCTTTTGCCCACTGGAAGAATGTCAAACAAAAGCTTCACCAGTGTTGTTTTTCTGGTCTCGTGCCTGTTGACTGCCCTGCCATGGGCTGTCCAATCAATCAGATCTGGAGTGGTATCATCCCATTGAGTGTTGTTCTGGACCATGTTCTGCAGCACTGCGGGATCATTGCGTAGATCCCTCAGGGTGCGTGGCACCTTGTATGTGCAGGTCCCGCCGGGAAGATGCAACTGTGCTAGGTTCACGGGGAACCGAAGCACCACTGTATGATCCACTCCCTTGTGTGTAGCCATAAAGGCACCGGCCAGCTTGTCTGCTTTGCAATTGAGTTGGGCCTTTGTCGCAAGGTCTCAATAGCCCTATCTTTGTCCTGGTGGCTCTTGATGTGCTCCATTGTTGGACACTGAGAGCCTTTCGAAAAGTCTCTTCAATTTGTTGAAGCACATCCCAGTCCGACTTCAATGTGTCATTGGGGTACCATCCTTTGTAGTCAAGACATTTGGCACACTTGCCATTGACAGATTCGTTATCCACCAAGTGAGTGTAAAATTGGATGACTTCACAATGGAAGAACTCTGCCAGTCGCAAAATCAAACGAGTTGGAGCTAGGACCCCATAAGCTTCAGCCCTATATGAGGTTGGAGTCATACCATATACTGGACCAGCCCCGTGTGCCACAATGAATCCTTCCTGTGATGAGATCACCCACCCGAAGGAGGCGTTGCCAGCTCAGTGTCTGCAGCTCCATCGCTGGCTACCAGAAATGGCCATTGCCTCATAAGCGAAAGAGCATCCTGTGCCCTTGGGTCCATTCCAATTCTCGAATAAAGATAGCTCACAGGATTCTAGGGACATGAGAAAGTCGTCAAAAGTGTCCAGACGAGGAGGGGTAGGGCAGACATTCAGGATGTCTGCGTAACCGTTCCCCACAGTAATAGTCTGGCGCTTGTTAAACTTGTTGAGATCCAGCATTCCGGCTGTCTTCATGCCCCTGGTAATCTTGGGATCCAGTGGACTGCGGTACTTGTGTCATGACTCAGTTGAGAGTAGCTCTCGTTTGCATTCTCCACTCGGTGAATCACTCCAGTTTCCCTGGAACCTCATTGTAAAAGGCCCAAACCATCTCGTCATTGTCTTGGCACCGCTGGTAAAGAAGCCCTTGTCCACCTGGTAGAAGAACCGGTGCCTCATACGGAGGCGGTCTGCAGAGACTAACCATTGGCCCAAAGGAGTCACGAGCTGCTTTTTCGGTGCAAACAAAGAGAGTGCCTTGCGCCACAAAGTCCAGGTTTTAGGGCCTTGGTCGTTCCTGGAAGCACTTGTAATTTCTGGTTTCAGGTTGCATTGGGCTTGCCCTGCCCCACCATCTCCTTTCTGACAGCTTTGCCATCAGCAGTGACAATGTCTGCCACTGTGACCACTGGAAAAATAGTCGAACATAGTTGATGCGGGAGATATCTGCTGGACTGAATCCACCATGCTGGCCAACCCAGTCCATGATGTAGCTGTCATCTCCCTCTGTTTGGGCGGGACATGTCATTGTGCACTTCAATGTTGGCTCCAATAGACTTGAGGAACCTGCGTAGGCAGGCAAAGATGCCCACAGGGAGATGAGCTGTGGATAACACATCCTGT
>CAICTM010001977.1:0-19942 GCA_903772945.1 Seminavis robusta
GGTCGGACAGGGGCTGGTCGTTCCTGGATGCCGCAGTGTTCGGGTGTTGTATGTGCATGTTCCTTTGGGGAAGGTGCAGCTGGGCCAGGTTTGCCGAAATCGGAGTACCTTGGAGTGATCGTGTCACGTGTCTGGTCATGTAACTGCCTGCCAGTTTGTCGCTCTGCAGTTCAGTTGTGCTTTTAGGGGTAGTGTTTCGATGGCCTTTGCTTGTCCTGGTGCGATTGATGTGCTCCATCTTGGGCACAGCGACTGCAGCCCGGAACGAATCCTCGATCTGCTGCAAGACATCCCAGTCGGAGTTCAACGAATCATTGGGGTACCAGCCCTCATACTCGAGACAGCTAGCGCACTTATTCGTCACAGATTCATTGTCGCATAAGTTACATAATTCATGCTGTCTGATCGTAGAACTCCAGAAATCGTCGAAGAAGGCAAGAGGGGATAGAATGCCATAGCCTCCGCCCTGTAGGAAGTCGGAACCATACCAAAAACTGGACAAGAGCACCGAAGCACAATTTGGCCGCGGTTGTCTGCCAGGACCATGCAAAACTCGCCTTACCGGCTTCAATGTCTGCAGCCCCATCGCTGGCCACCCAGAAGGGCATGGCTGTGACAATCTGCAGGACTGAGTAGGCGTCCACCATCCATTCAAGTCGTCATAAGAGCTGTTTCCAAGGCTCCAAAGTTGGCAAGGAAATCCTCAAAGTTTGTCGGTGTGGGTGGTAGTGGACGAGCAGGAATGCCTGCTGTGAAACACTACCAACTACCACTGTCTCACGCTTGTTGAAGAGGGTCAGGTCTAGGACTCGCCGCTTTCCAGAGTCTGGCTGGACAGAGTGCAATCGGGGGAAGTGGGATCCAGTGGCACCGAGTGTTGTAGGATGCTGGCTCCAGGTAGGTCTCATCTCCGAACTCCCAGCGATGAACTGTCCGTCCTTGTTCGGGACTGGATGTGGAACATCCAGAATTCGACTCTTCATTGTCGCAACTTGTTGATAGACGACGTTGGCATCGACTTCGTAGAAGAACCTGTGGCGCATCCGGAGCTTGTCAGCAGAGACGAGCCACCTCCCCAGGGGTACATCCAACGTCAGATTCGGAGCGAAAAGGGATAACGCTTTCCTCCACAACCACCAAGTCCTGGGATCCCTGGGTCGATCTTGAAATCTCTTGAAGTAGGTGGTGCGAGGCATCAGAGGACTGGAAAAGCCATGCCAGAACTCCTCCCGGATGTATGTGCCACATGCCGTTGTGATGTCAGCTACCGTGACAACTTGGAAGTAAAGCCGCACATAGTTGATTCGTTTCAAAGTCTGCCTCGGAGAAATCCCCATACCACCCCACCCAATCCATAATGTAGGAGTCGTGCTCGCGCTGCAACGGCGGAATGTGAGCGTTATGCACTTCAATCGTGCCTCCAATGGATTTAAGGAACCTTCGCATGCATTGGAACAGCCCGACTGGGAGATGACAATCGATTTCGAGATCCTCAAGGATGGGCCGGCCAATTCCGGCATGGAATTGCAACCATGCGTATGTGACTTCACTTAGGTCTCCAATGTCGGTGCACCTTGTCCTCCAGTGCTTTAAGAACTGCTGGATGACCCCGATTCCTTGCTTGTCAGCGAGTCGAAACATTTCTATACCCCCCAACTTCCAGGAACCATAGCAGATCACTTTCGCAGTATTCGATCGATACCCCATCTTCTGAAGTGCAGCTCGGCGTGGAGCCGATTCAATGGTATCGAGATCGACATCCTTGAAGAAGGTGGTCTCCAAGCAGTAACCCACACTCGAAAGGAAGATGCTTCGATAGAACATGTTGGCTTCCCGTCTATTCAGTGGGGATCCCTTCAGAACTCTGGTATAGTGGGTGCATTTCTTGATCAAGGCTGCTTTCTGTGCTGCGAGATTTCCAGCCGGGCCTTTGAAACATCCCAGTGACTTGTGATCTTTGTAGTTGTCGACTGGTTTGATCGGCGTGACGATCCCATCAGTGGATTCCACCTTGATGGATGGTGTAAAGTCAGTCCCCGAGACCAGCTTTGGTTCTCCACTGGATCTGAACTCATATCGGAGATGATGAAAGGAACACTTCGAAGCCTCCAGCTTGCCGCCCGATGACCACAGAAGATCACTCCACCATTGAGCATCTTTGGTTGCCTTCTCCACCAATACCTGCACTGAGGGAACAGTGTTTGTCAGAAAGCAATTTGGATTAAAAAACTCTAGCTAGCAGAGGGCAACCAAAATGCCTTGAACTTGTTTGGTCGGCTTCATCACGCATGTAAAGCATGAAGGAAAACGAATTCCACCTTTCCTTCGCCAACTATTCTACTACCGATATAGTGATTTCCAGTTATTCAGCATGCGTGACTTGCTACATGAAGAGAACTGCCTGCCACTCCAGTGCCTTGGGACTATGAGCATTGTTGGTGCCTCTGGTTTGCTACTTTCGTTGGATAAGACTTGTTTTGTGTGCAGACCGTGCATTCGACCAGGGGAGCTTTCAACGAGATTGGTTATTTACAAGGTTGATGTGATTAATAGCTATCAGAGAATTGCCAAGGATTGTTGCTGGTCTGCAGTCTCAAAGGTTTCAAACCCAGTGGCTCTCCAAAACGCATGTGGATTGTTGTTGAGAGGCGCATCGAATCGACCAAATTCTAGAATAATTCAGGAGCAGGGCCGCCAAAAAAGTAGTGTTCACACAAGTCCTTAATGTTCTCCTGGGAATTGGAGGAGCATCAGGGTAAGTATCATTGCCTACAGCAGCAAAATTGGACACAAACAAATATACCGGTAGACGTTCACTTACTTTGCGCAAGGCACCTTCAATTCTACCCTTGAGGACAGCTTTGGCTTGTTGGTTTTCTTCACCTTCTTTGGGTTCGTACTTGTCAAGGAACAGCAAAGTGGGCAGTCCCATAATGTTTAATCTTGCGGCCATGTTTTCATCCTGATCGGTGTCCAACTTGACCAAGGAAACCTTCCCCTTGAGCTCCTTCGCCGCTTCTTCAAACTCGGGGGCCTGAAAAAAAGTAGGTTGGAAAAAGCAGGAACACGTTCAGAAAGCGAGAGGCATTATCTCAAAGGCGTTTTATCGACCTTTGGTCACTGCGAACTCACCATGATCAGGCATGGCCCACACCTATATTTTTAAAAATCAACACAAGAAGTGAGCAAAAAGGGGTTTAACTTATTTAAGACCAACTGTAAGAAACTGGGGACTTGATTGCCGATTCGTAGACGGAGGAAACTGACCATGTTGCATAGGCATCAATGACGAGAGGCTGTTCGAGCTCGGTAAGCATCAATTCCAATTGCTCTCCATTGACGAGAGGAGCAGCTTTTTCCACATCTTCGGCAAACAGAGAACTGCTGCTTTCGAATTTGTGCACTCGAGTCAATGGACTGGAAACAAAAGCCACTGTCGATTGTACCAAGGCCAAAAGGGCCACAAACGATATCTCCACGCGACGAGTCATCTTCGGGAAAGCGGAATTGTGGGATACTGAAGTAGAAGTGAGAGGAGCAACAGATCAACAAATCTTCCACCTCGCCTTCTCGAAAGTGAGTGGATCGCGCCATTGTCATTCGGTCGTTGCAGCCGACACTGACGTATTTTCACCCAAACTCTATTTTAACCCTACCGGTAACTCACTTTGAACCCAGTACAAATGGGGAAAACAATCGTTAATCCACGGCAATAACTTTCGCCATCTCCAACCAACTACCGCTACGGTACCAGTACCAGTATTTGGTACCCGTATAAAATATGGTACATCGCCATCTTCAGCATGATGCATGAAGGGACGACTTGGAGCCTGCTCAAGCAAGATGGCTTTTTCTAATAAGTTTAAAGGCTGATAGTCTAGTTGATGCAGAGATTTCAACGTTGCCATTGCAAGTCCCATGCGATCAAGTGCTTTGTCATCATTTATTTGTTGCTGTGATCTTACTTCATTACAAACTTACTGGCTCCATCTCTCTTCGAACGCTGCTGGTGTGATCATGGAACAACAACAGCCTTGAAACCATATCACGTGGTATGGTGTAGGGAACTATCTTGACAAAAATGTGGGAGACTTTTTCTAGAGCAGCTAGTCTATAATCACTACCCCCAAGGGGGTGCACAATGATGTTCTGCAATTTATAAGGTTCATAGTCCACCTGTGGCTCTTCCTGTTACCGTAGCTAGAGAGACCACGTCTTGGTTGGTTGGATGGAAAAGCGAAAGCACGCAAGGAGATAAAGGTTGTTTCTGGACTGTTGGGAGCCACCGTAGTCCTTGTGCCCGGAGACCACAAAACTAATGTACAGTACGAGCAAAAGCCGTTACCACTGGCTTGTTGACGGGAGGCAAATAAAACCAGATCTATGCATGAGGGGTGGTAATGGAGAATTCCACGTCACCAGTTAGGGTGGCGATTGCTGTGTTTTGGCAAAAACAAAACAAAAAACCAACGTCTAATAACGGATTCAGACTAGATGTGCTTGAGGACTGTGTTTAGGCACTTGCACTCTTCCACTAATTTCGCTCCCTTCTCCTTCCTCGTTTTCCTCCATGCACCCCCCTTCCCCTGCCCCCTCCTTTGCCCTGCTCCCGTCCTCGTTGCTCCCCCCCTCCTCCACCCACCACCACAGCCACCCACCACCGCAGCCACTGCTCTGTCTAGCTTAGCTCCCCTCGCTCCTTAACGTATCTATTTAGTATTTGTTTAGGCAGTCTCCGCAGATTCCCCCTCCAGCACTGCAAGTCATACCGGTACGACCCAAGCAGAAGCTGGCTGCAGTCTGCATCCAAAAAGGTGTCCACCTTTTTTAAAATCCTTGTGAGACACCTCATACTCTAGCTAGAGGCAGACATTGACTTGCGTTCGGGACAGGAAGATGGGGATGAGAGGAAGATCCTTGGCGGTCCCCTCAATCAATCCTGAATATCTGTTTGCAACGCTCATGTTTCTGGATATCTTAATGAAAAGGTTGGTTGGGATTCTTTGAAGGTATGTGGGACGTCATTCTCGTGAATGAACACCAAACACTTTGAATTTTCGCCTTGATCACGATATAGAAAGCGCACTTTCGACATTCTTGGAGGTCCCACTCAAACACACACAAGACAACCAAGATGAAGTGGATCCTTTTGAGTGCTTAACAATCGGTTGGAGACGACAATCTACTCTACTCTACTACATGTACATGTACTAGCTAGCTAGCTAGCGAAGCCATATCATGTATAACTCTACCACGACGGAGGAAGGCGAGCAGGAATCTCTGCTGCCTCGGCGAAGACAGAGAAATGACGACGACGATGATGAGAAATGCTGTTCTGGCCCCAAGGCTGGGATCTTGATCAATCGCATCCTGATGCTGCTGGTATTGGTCACCTTTGTGGCTGCTTCTGTGTACTTTCAATCTTCCCTCACATCCCTCCACGATGAACTGGTCCAAGAGGAAGAGACTGTGCAGAAACTGGTCCAGACGGTCAGCGACCACGCCGAAGTGATTCGTCGCTTCAACGAATCCGTCACACAAGCAGATGTCCTGAAGCAACTGCAATCATTGGAAGCCACTGTGAACGAGACGACCCATGGGCTGCAGCACGACATGTTGCGACTCCAGAAAAATGTCAATGAGCAACTGCACGACACAATCGCGGATTTGGGCGACACCGTCAAGGAAGCCAAGGAAGAAATCAAAAATGAAGTCGAAAAGGTCAAGGATGACGTGGATCACTATGTCATTACCACTCAAGATCAATTCAGCATGGAGAACTCTTTCATGGTGTATCAATTAGCAGGGACACTCACCTTACTGTCCTGTTTGATCTCCATGTGGCACATGACGGGGCATATCAGAAAGCAACATGAACCTGTCGTACAACGAAAGATCCTCGCCATTCTATGGATGAGTCCAATATACGCCGTCACGTCTTGGTTCAGTTTGGTATTCCCCAAAGCAGAGGGATATCTGGCAATTATAAAGGATGGATATGAGGCGTATGTCATCTACACCTTTCTCTCATTCTGCATTGCTGTCCTGGGCAAAGGAGATCGAAGCAAGGTTGTAGATATCTTATCCAAAAGAGCCGATCACTTGTCACCGCCCATCCGCTTTTGTCGTTGCTGGGACAAACGAGATCCTTACCAAGGAAATCCGCGAGCATTGGCAGATGCCGTCTTGCTGCAGTGCCAGATTTTTGCCATGCAGTTTGTCTTTCTGAGACCCATGACAACCATTGCTACAGTGGTACTAGCAAAACTGGAGTACTATGGAGCTGGAGACAACGCACATGACTACCGGTCTCCACAGTTCTACATATCAATCATACAGAACGTTTCTGTCTTCACTGCCTTTACCGGGCTGCTCAAGTTTTATCATGCAGTGGACAAAGACTTGGAATGGTGTCGACCTTGTGCGTGGGTAGTTAGTTGGCTCGTGTTGAATTGATGGTTTGGCTTGTTGTTACATGCTCTCACAGCAAATATTTCTCGCAATCTCTGTGTTTTGTGCAGTCGCAAAGTTCTTGTGTATCAAGGGTGTGGTTTTCATGACATTTTGGCAGGGTTTGGCCATTACACTACTGGCGGAAACAACCGATGCAGCAGGTGGCGGAGACCCAGACGAATGGGGGAAGGTAAGTTTCCAATAGGAAAGAATCGAATAATGTCAGACAGCTAGCTGTACGTGCTCTGATACGTCATATTATTCCTTCGTCTTTGGTCTACTACAGGCTGCTCAAAATTTTATGATTTGCCTGGAGATGCTCTTGTTCAGTATTGCGCACTTTTACTGTTTCCCAGTTGAAGAATGGGAACCTGGTTACCGCGCTAGAGCCAGTCGCAGTCTGGCGGAGAGTTTAGCCTTGGGTGACTTTGTTCAAGACCTCAAGCTGATTCTCAAGTAGGTTTCTTCCTTCTCGGCAAACTTGCTTGTAAGAAAGACACAATCACCTCTCACCAGTTTCACCCCGCCATACAGGTCTTCTGTTAAGAAGAAGAAAAAGTCAAAGAAGAAGCCCTCTGAGCCAACGGTCCCGGAAGGAGATGAAGAAGAGCAGGACAATGACGATGATGAGACGACCATCACAGATATATCTGACCTGGAATCAACAGCCATCACAGATATATCTGACCTGGAGTCAACCCTGCGAGAACGAATAGGAGCCCGGGTCGGAGGAGATGACAATGACAGCTCCATCCAAGAAGCACGGATGAGCTTGTTGGCGGCACTGTCTTTTTCCGAGCTCGAGTCGCCAAAGGGGAGCAATGACTCAGTAGAGGACTTCAGGGACGACGACAACGCCACGAATGCTGCCGGTGGAGTAAAAACGGCTAACAAGGACCAGGAAGTCAAAGACAGAAGCCATGACCACATTTCAACCGAGCGAACGAGTCTCCTTGACCATGACAATGTAGGTGAAGTGATGAAAGAAGAGCACCTGAGGCAGGAAAGCAATGTTGTGAGCAACGAGGAAGACGAGGAGGACACAAATGATGCCGGTGGGAGAATGGCAAACAAGGACCAAGAAGTCAAAGATGGACACGACCAGGCTCCAACGGTGCAAACGAGTCTCCATGAACACAGTGATGTAGGTGAAGTAGTCACAGAAGAGTGCCAGGTACAGGGAAGCAATGAATCGAGCAACGAGGAAGAGAAGGACGATGGCGATGCAAATGATGCGGGCGAAGCAAAAATGGCTAACAAGGAACAACAAGTCACAGATGGAAGCCATGACCGGGCTTCAACAGAGCAGACAAGTCACCTTGACCATGACAATGTAGGTGAAGTGGTGACAGAAGAGCCCCCCCTGCAGGAAAGCAATGCAGTAAGCAATGAGGAAGAGGACACCGAGGATGAACTTCGAACTAAAAACGAAGAGATGCTGCAACCAAGTATCTTCACGACCATTGGAAAGCATCCAAAGACGGGCTAGCCGTGAAACTTGCTCTACTTCATCACTTCGCAGTGGACGGCCGGGAGAGAATCCGAGGTCGTCTTGGGTTCTCTGCGTCGGCCCTGGAAAGCTACCTTTTAGGTTTTAGAAATACATATTGTGCATCAATCTAAAGAAGAAGATGTCTGTCCTACGGAAGTCGTTATGGGTTCTTACTTGGCATGAGGTGATGATATTGCGTCGTGAAACGGCAGCAAGTCTTCAAAGTGTAGAGCTTGCTCTCGAGCGAGCCTGCTCAGGTAGATCTGCCGTGCTATGAAGAGACTAAGGTCCTTCTCCTGCCAGTAGGCGGAGTGCGCAGCAAAAGCAGCGACGTACTCGTTGGCAGCTTCAATTTCTTTTTCTTGCAACATGTAATCTATTCGGCGGCCTTCGTTGAGCTTGCCCGTGGCCACATGATTGGTGGCTTGGTCATCATCAGGCGTGCCACGAACGGGCTGATTGTCTTCGTCATTGAGATCGCCCACAGCATCCAATAGTCCCATCCCGGCAATTCCTTCTTCGAGTCGCTCAATGACTGTCTGCTGCGTCTGCATGGTCGTCTGAATCAACTTTCTCCACAGACGCTTCGTTTGGTATTGAACACGGAATCCCCCGTTCCAGTGGGTCATGATTCTAGGCTCAAATTCGCTGTTGCGAGGGTCGATAAGTGGCTCAATCCGATAGGCAACAGGGTCATAGGGATGAAAGATGTTGAATACACGAGAGCAGCCGCCCAGTGAATAGTCCGCACTGAGCGGTTTTCGTTGATTGCGCACCATGAGGAAAACAGCAATAGGCGATCCCAACCTGGACGGGGAAAAAGCCGGCAAGGAAATATGAAACATTAGTCGAAACAATGCCGCAAAACCAGTGGCACAAATCTCATTTCAGAGTAAAGCACTCACATAAAGGCATTGTCGACATCAAACTGTAGCTTTGGATATTGCCACGAGGAAGATGGGTCTCTGACGAAGGAATCGTACGTTCTAACGTTGCTGACTTCCAGGCCCTTGTGCTCAGAAGAATTCGGAACTTGTAGCTCAGCGGATTCGAAGTTACTGTCTTCGGGTGACTCGGGACATGAAGTCGAGACGTCCTCCCATTCCTCTGCGTTATGGCTTCTCACGTCACTTTTCCCGCCTACTGGTATGCTGTCGCCATGAGGCTCATCTCCACTCATGAAAGAGTCCATCACCTTGCTGGGAAACTGATGAGCTAGGATGTCCCAGCTGATTATTGATCCCAACGACTTCAATGCAGGATGGAGTCAACGACGTTTGAGACTACCACAGCCAAACAGATCAAAGAGTGACGGTCCACAGACTAACTTACATGGCCAATAATAGAAACTTTACCACGAAAGCCCGTCAACGCTTTGAATTTTTGCACAACCACGTTCATCTCAGCTGTACAAATTTGAATAATCGTGTCATGATGCTCAGCGGACATGAAAAAGAGAACGTCCATCAACGTGTCATTCGCGAAAGTTCGCATCTGAGGGATGGTCCTCAGAGAGATGTCTTGCATCATAACTCGAGACTGGCGTCCTCCCGCCTTGACAAGCTGTCTCCCTATTGGTGATGCCTCAAACTGAGATGGAGCAGACATGCGCTGAGACATGATAGAAAAAGCTTCGTGCCATTCAATTGGTAGATATTCAACCCTCCCCGTCGATACAGTTGGAACAGACTCGTGGGTTGGGTACATGTGAGAAAACCGTGCGCTTTGTACCTCGGCATGATTCTGTCTCAGGAATCCAGCGCAATCAACGATGGTTGACAAGTTTGTGATTTGGAGACCAAACAAGTCCACCGAACGAAGCATCTCTCCTATTCCGTGGACCATCAGAACGAGATGATCGATGTCGTCGGTTCTGTCAGTGTCATCGTCGCTTTGCCTTTGGGGATCTCGGTCCACATCATCAAACTGTGTCGAAGGAACTGCCAACGACTTTTTGCTGCTCGCCACTGGCAATACGGCCCAATCTTCGTCATCTTCGTTTTCGTCATTCTGCTCATTGTTGTCGGCTTCTGGTTGATGCTGCGATTTCAGACTGAAGTCACCAGAGAAGACTGCTTCAGGAGTGACACCAAAAACAGATTCAGGAATTTTGGGGTGCGACAGATCCGCTCCACGATAGACTCTCCGCTTGAAGAGCGAAATGGCGCCTCCAAGCCCCTTCTTGATGGCAGTGGCAGCTGTAAGGGATGAAAACTGAACAAGTTGCTGTTCACCTCCATCTGGGCTTTCGACTTGAACCGTCAGCAAGGCATTTTCGTCCAGGTGGCCTTCTTGTTCCACTTTCCGTTCGGGGGCGTCTGCGTCTTCAGGGCAAGTGCTTTCCCGAACTGGTTGCAGCGTTGTGTCATCCCTCCCTTCTGCGAGGCCCTCTTTCAGGCATTCTCGTCTCCACTTCAAAAACAAGTAGGCATCTTCCAACACTGCCTGCGCTTCTTCACCAAAGGGTTGCAAACCATGCCGTCTAGTATCCAAAAACCAGACGGCCCGTCTGACTTCATCTCCCGGACCATGGAATCTCCACAAGTTGGGTCTCATGACCATGGACAGAGGAGGCGAGGATAGCATGGCCAATGCGGCTTCACTGTCAGCACAGCTTCGACAAACATCCCCAAAACTGGGAGGTTTTGAACGAACGTCTTGTTCCAGCGAGAACGATTCATGTCTCTTCCGGCATCGAGGGCAACACATGTAATAGGAAACAGAATGTCGCTTCTGATCAACCATGACGTCCCTCTCCAAGTCTGGAACGTACCATTGGGCTACCGTTGGATACCCCGACGAGACACCCATGCCCATTTCGGCATTATCTCCACCGTAATCTTGGGATTGACACGACGAGTAGTCTTTGACATCGTTGTCGTTCTTTGAGACTTCTCTTGATGATGCAGGATGCTCCAAACCAGTTTCTTCAAGTGACTCAGACTTTTCTGGAGACGGATTGAGGTGGCTCGATCTCGTGCTGGTCCCGTCTTGAACTATATCCAGGTACCTACGTTCTAATTTGGCTCGGTCATCACCATTGAAACGTACCCACGGCGTGTCCCTGCTTGGTCTCTTCCCATTGATGTACGGCAATCTAAACCAGAGGGCAGATCCGGCATCTGTCAAATCCGAGCCAAGATCGGCATCGGCAGTGTCGGCCACATGGTAGTTGGGCAACAGGAATGCTTCTTTCGAATTTTTGCGGTAGGACGGGCAAGTGGATAACCACTCATCGTCTTTGGTCAAACTTCCCCCTCTTTCACGCAGTATTCCAGTCAGTACCAAATCCCGGTACAGTGGTAAATTGTGCTCTCGGACATGGGCCGCAAGCTCATAGCGGGTAATGGTACCACGGAGACTGAAATATCGCTCGCATAGGTGATCAATAACTTCTTGCTTATTCAATTTGTCCAGAGTTGCATACGGTCCTGAACCGAGCACCTTCCATTGTGTGTGGCTGAGGGTACGGGTGATAATAGCGTCAGCTCGCTTAATGTAAAACAGTATCTCTCGGGCAGCTGTGCTCAGGGCCCATTTGGTGCCTGTCAACACAAAATCAACGCTGTTTCGTACTTGATGCCGTGAAGGAACAGGATATAGAGCAACTTGCCAGGATGTTTGCACCACTTGGACCCATAATACCATCGAAGGTGCCAATACAGTGGGTCCTACCCATGGAACTTGCTGGACCAATTGCAGAGACTGGGATGCGGCCTGATGGGCTTGTTCGCTCTGCAAGAATCCCACAGTCTTTTCTGCAGCGTCAAATGCCGGAAGGAGTATCCAATCTCGTACAGGCACCAAGATTCCATGTTCCAAGCCAGTGGCGCCTGCTTTGGCAGCACCGTAGAGCTTGACCGCATTGTTGGTTGTCGCTAGCAAGAGACCACGAAGGGCATTATAGGATTCTTCCCACTGATCCACCGCAATCTGAGCCGCATCAATTGCATTGTCGTTGGAATCCCAAATAACTTTTTTGCTGGCCAATCCGACACGCTTGGAAATGTGTCGGACGTGCCGTAACGTGGAGGAGGCTCCCAGGGGTCCATTACCGAAATAATCGGATTGGTTATATCTCTGAGGAGCCTCGAATGGCGAAACGTTGTCGTCTGGTTCAGCCATGACAAAATCGCTGTCGGAAGTTGACAGTTGATGGTATGGTGATGGATGATGGATTTGTGGGGATTGGACAATGATCGGCGACTGATGCCCCAACCGAGTTTGACGCCTCTGATCATGGCTCGACCTCTTCTTAGCCCGTGGTGTGCTCAACATCTGGCCTTCATTATCTCCCATCGTCTTGTCTGCTTCTGCGGATAGGGTAGAAGTTCAAACAACTAATGGCGTACTAGTACTGCTATTGATCTAACATGATCTCGATCGATTGCACTTCGTCATGGCTAACTTTTTTGCAGAAACAGGAACAGGTCTGTTCCATCATAATTCTCGTCACTCGTGACTCCAGTTTCATTCTCCGATGCCACGTCACGACTGTCCTGCTTCAGCTCCCCCGCAAATTGAACGTATTCACTTTTACCTTGCTATGAAGCAAGTGTGAACCAAGATGTCAAATGCAAAGATTTGCCGAAAGGCTAAGGTGCGGTACATGTGCTGGAAGTTCTGCACTAGCCAGAGCCAAGATAGTCAGCGAGTACTCTCCCTTATTAGGCACATATTTTAATTAAGATATTGAGAGATGATACAATGACACTTTCTACAACAAACTTCCTTCTTAAAAGTAGAAACAGGTACCAAATGGCAAAAAGTGTTTTGCCCCTGGCAGGATCCAAGCACCTTCGGCGCCGCTTTGAAAACTAATCTAGAAAGGTAACTGCTGTACCATACGACCTCTCGGCTTAGAAGCCTTGAGCCGTCCTGCCGGAGGATGACCAACCCCGTCCTGCTGCTGCTATACCCACATGGAGCTCACATTTCGTCACGGTTGTGGGGTTCCTCCAACAATTTCACAAAATCTGGACCTTTTGGAATGATGGAATACGCATTCAGAATAGGGTGACTGCAGTAGTAATGGGCCTTGATTTGCTCCATGTCGACAGTCTCAGCAACACCTGGCATTTGGTAAATCTCACGGCAATAGTTCAGAATGGCAGGGGAATCCATCACTCGCTGGGAGTTGGTCTTGAAGTAGACCACATAGACCTCGTCAAAACGAACCAATGTAACAAACAATCGGATATCAGAAAGTGTGAAGCTGTCTCCTGCAATATATCTCTGCTTTTTCAAAATCTCCTCAAGGCGATCAATCGATGCAGTCAGCTCTTCAATCGCAGCGTCATAAGCTTGCTGTGATGTGGCAAAGCCACACTTGTAGACGCCATTGTTGATTGTTGGGTAGATCCAATCATCCACAGCTTCCATGTCATCTTCCATTGCAGTCGGGGCTAAATCCAAATCAGGATGCTTGGCAAATGCATTGAATTCTTTGTTGAGCATCAAGATGATTTCTGCTGATTCGTTTGAAACAATTGTATTTTCCTTCTTGTCCCACAACACTGGAACGGAATACTTTCCATCGGTATCACCAGCCTTGTCATAAACTTCTCTTATACTCAATGAATCAAAGAAAGGATTCGGTTCATTGCCAGGGAACGCTGGGGGAAATGGTCCACCTTTGCCGTCTGCGTTTGGGAAGCTGTTACCGCTTGGATTGCCAAAGATCCAACCTTTATGTTCATCCACCTCCGGTTTTGTCTTTTGCCAAACTGGATGAACAACTGTCACAGAAATGGCATCTTCTAGACCCTTGAGAGCCCTTGTCATTAAAGTCCTGTGAGCCCATGGGCAAGCATATGCGACAAACAAATGGTATCGATCTTTCTCTGGTGGAAACTTGGCTCCTTCATCTGCGGTGAAGAAAATTCATGGTAATTTGAATAAAGGGGATGAATCAGAATTGTGTTGGTCACACTGAGGAAACACTTCAAGAATGTACACTGTACCTGAACTAATCCAGTTTCTCCAGGCGGCGTCGACTCGCTTGAACTCTCCCGAATTTGATACTTCTGCCAAAGCAGACCGGGCTGCGAAGTGCCTAGTCGTAGTCAGCGAGTGAGCATGAGAAGAAAAAGCGCTTTGCCCCCGAGTCGAGACAGGAATAGCAGCGAATCCAAGTCGAACAAAAGAACTGGTGGAAAAAGGCGCGGCTCTCCTGGGGAAGAGACTACATGTAGCCAACAGCATGGTTCTGATCCAAAGATGAAGTTGCATGGAGGCAATCTTTGAACGATTCTTTCTAGCTTTTCCTTTTGTTCTGATTGAGTTATTTGTGTACTCGTCGCTCTTCTGTTGCCTTGAGCGGCTAGTTAGAACAATCGGATAGCTTCCATCGGACAAGTCGATCGGAGAGTTTCATCGTTCGGAGGTTGTCTTCGGAGCTTCCAAGGCAATGGTGGGCAAAGTGCGTGAGGCTCCATGTTCTTTTCCAGTGAGATCCAAGATCCAAAAAAGAAGAGCACCAAGAAATCCAAAAAAAGAAGAGCACTCGCCCTGATGGGTGCCTTTTTGAAGTGAGGAAGATCCACTCTCCAGGCATTAGAAACAAGCTTATTAGAGGGAAGAAGTGCAAAAATCCGCCCAACGTGGAAGCCTTAAAGCAAGAGTTGCGAGAATGGTTGGCGGCCTATCGACTACTTGACAACTGCGTCTCAGTGAAGAATAGTGGAAGAGACAAGGCATGCACCTGTTGCAAGGATATTCCAGAAGGTGGGAGCTACAATTTCTATGTCATTGTAAACTCTCTTTATGAATTCGCTTTGAGAGACCGGAAGGGCCAACTATCCTGGGTGGCCGAATGGATCAAATACACGAAACGACAGATGAAACACAAGCATCTATTCAACAAGGAAGAACAAGCAAGATGCTACCTCATGCCTGGGATCTGTCTTGACCCAGTTTCATGCTGTCGAGATACTCTGATGAGAATGATTGGATTCGGTTATGAGAAGTGGAAAACTTGTGAGAACATTGCCGACGGCAAGCGAACTACATCCCACGGCAACGACGGCAGAGCCCACAGGAGTCAAGAAGCAGTGGACAATTCGCTGTCGGTGTTCTTCGAATCCATGAAACAGCTAGCATGCCCAAGAGCAACTCTATTCATTAGAGATCTGGTTGGGGACACTGTTCAGAATTCCATGAGAGACGACAATGAGGAACTCCTTGAACTGCCTTCGTGCAACTCAAAAAGGCAACTGTACGGAAGATACATCCATGAAAGGGGATACAAGTACATCATTGATTCGAAAGGAGCAGTCACATCCAACGTCCCACTTCCCGACAAAGAACAACAGCCGGTCTGCAGCTGGGCGAAATTCCACAAATACTGGGCGAGGAACTACCCTCTCCTAATAGTGTGTCGCCCTAGAGAAGACATCTGTAACGAATGCTTCAAGCATGCCAATCGACACAAGTACGTGGTCAGTCGACTTCAAGCCAAGGAAGACCGATTGGACAGAATGCAACTTGCTGGTGACTCCGACAATGAAGAAGAGGAGAACACAGAAGAACAAGCAACAACAGGAACAACCACAACAACCTCGACAAAACAGCGAACCGACAGCACCCACAGCATCACAGATTGAAAGGGCGAAACTATTGCAAGAGCAAGTTGAACTCCTTGCGGCAAGTGCACATCATGTCAGGATGTACAATGATCAGCGCGCTCTCTTCCAGCAATACAAGTCCATTGCCGTGGAGTCCAAAGATAAGCGACCAAGTGAGAGGTCTCTTTGCTTTGTCGCTGACTATGCACAGAATATGGGTATTCCTTGCTTTGGCTTTGAACAACCAGGCGAAACTTACTACTACAGTCCGCTCAACACATACTGCTTTGGCGTTGTTGACACAGCCGTGGATCACCTTTCGGGCTATGTTTACACAGAAGAAGCCGCAAAGAAAGGAGGGAACAACGTTGCATCACTTTTGTGGATGCATCTTCAACAGAGCGGAGTACTCTATACAACAGAGCCCTTCAAGGAGATCTCATTTTTCTTCGACAACTGTCCAGGACAAAACAAGAACAACATGGTGATCCGTCTTATCTACTTGCTTATCAAGTTGAAAGTTACCATGAGCGCAAAGTGCTGCTTCCTTATCCGTGGCCACACGAAGAATGACTGCGACAGGTTGTTTAACTGCATGAAGAAAGACTATCGAAAGGTACACGATGGACATTGTTCTTCCCACGAAAACCTGAAAAATGAAACGTCTTATCCACTTGCTTGCTGCTACTTCTTTCTACTCTTATAGTCCAACATCTATCTGCCCGAAGACATGATCAAAGCTCTTACTCACCCACAAGTGCAGCCGGTTTGGGTTACGGCCGATGATATGTTCGATTTCGATAAGCTGGGAAACCAGTACATGTACAGGATAGCAAGTGGAATAGACAACAACCATGTCTTCGAGTGCACATCCGGCATGGAGAATGGCGCAATGATGTGTATTCAAGAGTGGATCAATGGCGTCCGTGTCTATGAACAGATACAAAAGAAATCCGTCAGCAAGAAGATTCTAAAAGATCCGACATGGGACTCTAAAGAGAATTGGCTCCTCCGTATGAAGGAACTTCAACCTATTCCTTCTATCGGTGTACAAGACATCAAGTGGATCGAGCTATATGATAAGTGGGGTCCTCTCATCCCCGAAGAGAAGAGGAAACAGCTAAAATGGTACAATGAAGATCCTGGTACGGAGCGTCGCCAGAAGGTTAAGAGCAACACAAAGGCTTCCAAGGGTGCCAGAGCAGCGAGAACCATCACTGCTGCAACTAGTTAGTCTAATAGAGGTCTAGTCTATGCTGGATAATGAGTTTGTTATATTGGTAAATTGGAGTTTTGTGGCTGGAACGCTTGTGAGCTTCATTGTGGTGGCTCACTTTTTGTTTTTCGCGATTATCTCAGCTTCGAGTTTCCAGATATTCCGGACGATGACAGACGGTGCGTTGCTGGTTTTTGTGTGGCCAGTCTTAGTTGTCCCATCCAATACCGATTTTAGTACAAAACGGGTTTCTTTTTTACTTATTAACCAGGTACCTGTATGGCACGACGTAAGCCTGCTGGTGCTGGGGGACCATGTAAAAGACCGGGGGGCTCACCTGACCTCGCGCATACCTTGATTTAGCTGACTCTCGATTTTTCGCTAAGAGAAGGTAGCAGCTTGCAGTTCTGTGATATTGCTAACCTTGTAAGCTACTAGCATGTCCGCGGCAGCCTATACTGTGGCTGAGTCCCCTCCTTTAAACACCAGTGTAGTGCGTTCAACCTGCCCCAACTTCTTTGACCTGTTGACTCTTATAAGAATGATCTCAGCGCACCTAGCTACCTACCTAACCCAGGTAAAGCTGGCTATTGAAGTGCTCGCTATTAGAATGACCCCATATCAAATTTAGAATTTTTTGGCCATGTGCCATGGAACTGTCTTGTGCGCAACCAATAGCAGACGCTCCGCGCAAGGTGTGGAATCCGTGATCCACTTGGTTGGAGCTAAACCTTGGGTAGCCCCTATAACTGCCATTGTATTATGTGGATTATTAAGCTTCATGATTATTGCTCGTGGTCTGCTGTACTCCATTTGCGAAAGATCACTAGACTGCGCCAGGACACGATAAGATACTCTCCAGGCCAGGGCAGTGCGATCCCGGCAATAGATCCTTTGTGATCGCATAGACCCAACTTTATCTCCAAGTTGTAAGGAAACACTTCTTCTGTACGGCCCGTTGGCAAAGTTCAGTTCGTTCCAAACGAGTTGGATAATCACAATCCACATGACTTGTGTTGCAAAAGCCATACACAAGGTGCTGTGGTTTGTATGCCGTCCGCGTTTCCAGTATGTGCAAGTTGTTGCATTTTTGCTTCTTCTTGGAACGACGGCGTGATTTCTTCTTGGTTCCACCATTCCTACCATTCCGAAAGCCACAAGTTGCAATCTTCAATGCAGGAAGATGATTTGTTACCTCCATTGCCAAGGGGTTCCTTTTCTCAGTAAAATGCAAAGCAGCAGTTGTGAGATTCTTGGAGATGCGGACCAACTGCGGCTTCAAGCCATGACCAGCAAAGGCAGCTCGGTGCATCTGCAGTTTGGCTTTGTCTGCCACTGCCTCCATTGGAGTGGGCACATAACCCACTTTTCCTTTCTTCAATCAACCTTTTTTTTCTCTTTTTTTTTTTTCTTTCACGAACAACTTTCTTTCACCAAATTTTCACCGAGTCCGTTCATTGTTGTATCCATTCATCCCATAGTGACCAATGGTGGTCCGTTTGAACCCACGTCTAATACACTCAGCCATCATCGAGGCACCATAATATGTCATAGTGGTCTTCGTCAAAAGAGGATCGAACCCACTCATGGCCAACAATACCCCAAAACAGAGTTCATTGGTTAAAGCACGAGGCTCCACCCCCAGCACATAAGTATAATCACCGTGGCAAAACGGGTTTTCCCAGCCCTCCAAACACTCCAACTCCTCAGCTGTAATGCTTTTGAATCGAAACTCTTCCAGCCCTCCAATCGCTTCCAAATTGGGGACAAGGTAGCGGTCGGTCGTTACTGAATGGGACGTTAGCCATGCAGCACAGTCCTCCCAACACTTCCACTTCCCCTCCTTTTCGAGTGCTATGAAGTCATCAGCATTTAGTTTTGTAAGCCATGCCATTTCTATTTCATTAAAGCTGCACAAAAACAAGCCACAATTTGGTTAGATTGTAAGACAGCAAAAATACACAACACAAAATGATTCATACGTCTTCTTGTCAGCACTTACTGTTCATTATATGTCGATGCACTACTAAGCGGCACACTATACAAGTGTTGCCTCGCTGCCTTTTTCATGGCACCCTCCTCGTGCTCATATATATATAGTGTAGGGACTAAGTCATCCAGCTCCTTCCCCTCTCTGAGTCCTCTAGAGGTACCACTTGATGAAGTATCCCATAACTTTTTGTGTCGATCCTTCAGCTCCGATTTCAATGCATCAAACTGTGGACACCTAGAGTGTGCCACCAAATCTGGGCCACCAACATTCACCTTGACAAAATTGAATTCATCAACCAATGGTTTGACAGTTCCATCACCATAGAGTTGCTTCGTACGACCTGCAAATGGATCAGCAATTTGGGGGGCCCCCAAGTTGCTCCAAGTAATAGATTTCTGAATCCAAATCAAGAATCCAGAACTGTTCATCCTGATCAGGCACTGGGTGTACAGTTTCAACGATTGCATTGGAGCCCAGTGCCTTCACGATGATCCCGATTTTGTTGTGTCGATGGCTGATAAAAACTAAGCCTTTCAGACAGTTGCTAGTTTCATGGACGTTTTCATTCACCACCCAGAATCGTCTTGTTCCATCCGCAAGAGATATTCCAGATCAGTTGGAGTGCATTTGGCTTTCACCTCCAGAATACCCAATGTATCGAACTTGTCCACATACACCACCGTCTCTTTTCCCACGACTTTGTTCAAAGCACCATTGGTACTTTTCCCACCCTGGTTGTCATGGCACGGAGCATGACAGGCGTATTCATTCCTTGGTGCTTTCTCTTTTCCCACTGCTTTGTTCAAGACACCATTGGTACTTCTTCCCCCCTGGTTGTCATCGGCACACGGACCATGACAGGGGTACTTCATTCCTTGGTGCTTTTTCATGCTGAGATTTGTTACGGTGTCGACGCTTTGGGAGATGGTGTTGGTGTTGATGCTTCTGGCGGACCTTCTTGTTCTTCTTTTTCTTCTTGTATGCCATTGTTTGGTCTGCAATTGAATTCACTGTTGAGTAGGATTGCTTCAGCTGTACGAGTAGTGCAATTTCTGCTTCAGCTGTACAATTTGTGCTTCGTGCACAACCTCTGCCCTTGCCTTTCTCACCAATGACGACCACAGCCACAAGCCACAAGCCGCCTGCCTTCAACGCCAGCCTTCAAAGCCAGCCTTCTCTGGGCGCGAAATGCTTTTTAAAAAGGCAACCATCACGGAGTGCTT